>VZSF01006571.1:0-249743 GCA_013398295.1 Chionis minor
CCATCCAGAGGGACCTGTGCAGGTTTGGGGTCTCATGAAATTGAACAAAAAAAGGTGCAAGGTCCTGCACTTGGATCAGGGCAATCCCAAGCCCAAATACAGGCTGGGTGGAGAATAGATTGGGAGCGATACTAACAAGAAGGACTTGGGACTGTTGGTTGATGGGAAGCTCAACATGAGATGGCAATGTGCACTCACAGCCCAGAAAGCCAACTGCATCCTGGGCTTCATCAAAAGAAGCATGGCCAGCAGGTCAGGGGAGGTGATTCTGCCCCTCTACTCCACTCTTTTGAGACCCCACCTGGAGTACTGTGTCAAGCTCTGGGCCCTTCAACATAAGAAGCACAGGGACCTGCTGGATTGAGTCCAGAGGAAGTCCACAAAGATGATCAGGTAGCTGGAGCATCTCTCCTATGAAGACAGGCTGAGAGAGTTGGGGTTGTTCAGCCTGGAGAAGAGAAAGCTCTGGGGAGACCTTATAGCAGCCTTCCAGTATCTTAAAGGGGGCCTACAGGAAAGATGGGGAGGGACTCTTTATCAGGGAATGTAGTGATAGGATGACAGGCAATGGTTTTAAATGGCAAGATTTAGATCAGATATTACAAGATATAGTGGATGGGACTTCGAGTAACCTGGTCTAGTGGGAAGTGTCCCTGCCCATGACAAGGGGTTTGGAACTAGATAATCTTTAAGGTCCCTTCCAACCTAAACCATTCTATAATTCTATGATTCTATTCTTTTTATAACTAAAGAAGAAATAAATACCTATTTTCACTTTTAGCCAACAGGCAGGAATAAAGAAAGACCATTACCACGATCAATTTTAGTCTTGGGAGCTAAGAGAGCAAGGATGGGGAGCTGAAAGTAAAAAGAGGCAAATTCTCTTGGTAGCTGCTTCTAAAAATGTGCTAGTTCATGTTGGTTTGTAATTAAAATGTCTTCTCCATCTCACTGCTGTGTTCTCCTAAGGGGCACGGGGACTTAATATCCCAATAATGGAGATTTAAATGTATTAAAGTTGGAATGCACAAGCCTTTGCATTGCCCATGTTGTCATGGGAGCCACTTATGTGAGTAGCTGCAATTCCAGATACAAGTTTCAGAAGCTATCCTGTAACACTGCACTGTTTTTGCCTTGTCTTTATAGGCTTTTGTGCGTGTTTCCCTTATTTTATTCCTCTCATTCTTTCTCCAGCTTCCTGCTTTTTCTGTTTCTCCTGTGCTAAGGCAAAGTGTTCAATAAATTATAATATAGCAGTTTTCATACAGAAAAGCAAAAAGTAGGGAAGCATAGAGGAGCAATGCCTGAGCGCACACTGTTGCAGGGCTGCCCATCCAAAGCTAAGGTTCTGCCCTGGCAGCGATTGCAGGCCCAGGGCACTATAAACACCTTGCAGGTGGTGAACATGCATCCTTCCAGGGATGAGGGAAGTGCAGGAAAGAAGTAAAGAAGGGTGGGATCACCATTCATGAAACTTTTTCATGACTTATTAACACTGCATTTTTTCTGGTTTACCTTACTACTTTCACTGCCCACTACACACCTCTCATAGGCCACCACTTCACCCTAGAGGAAGCAATGGTTCTAGTACAATCTGCTGCAGGCACAAAGCAGGCAGTTGCTCAGGGCAGCAAAATATTCAGGGACTTTGATTGGCAGGTTTTTTTACAGTTAATCTGAGGCAGTAAATTGGGGATAGCAAATTGTTACTCTAGCAGTGGAGCAACTCAGCATAAGGACCCACTAAAAACTCATGTGACAGAAATAAAACTCTTTACATATAAAATACATTTCTGGTCTGATTGTAAACCCCTGTAAGCAAGGTAATCAAAGAAGAACATGAAACAAAAAATATTTATCAAGGGTATGCAAACTTTGACACTCATTTCCTCTTCTCTTCTGCAGAGCATGGTCAAGGAGAAATGTAGACTCTAAGTTCAAAACAATGCATCCTATACACAAAGTAAATCCTGTTGTGAGCATTTCAGGCATTTGCCAAAGCAGCAATGACTTCTAGGACAGCCCAGCAGTCTCTGCAACAAAATAAGTTCAGCCAGTTTAGATCACTGATAATTTTTACATGGCATTAAAATGGCTGTTGTGTCTGCCTATACAATCATCTTGTGGACAGTGTGGAGTTCATTTGAATTGGCAATACTCGAATTTATCTTGAAGAATCATCTTCATCTTTCAAAGAATTCAAGGCTAGTGAAAAAATCTGTTATCAGATTATCAACAAATGTCTTATCTTGACAGGACCCTCTGGGTGTGCTGAGATCCATTTAGTGCAAATTCCAGGCAGGTTAGAAAAAAATGTTGTGACACAAGGAAAATTTCCAGCTGACTAGTGTAACCAACATACACTCCAGGGTGACTAACAGCAAGCTTAAAAGGGTTATGCATCTGGCCCAGGAGGTGGGTTTTTTGACTGTTGCAGAAGCTGGCATAAAAAAAAAAGGCTGAGCATGGCCACAGATTTTTTTTATTTGCTTTTCTAGCCATGTGATGTTTAGGCTAGGGAAAAACTCACACCACTGGAGCATTCAAATGCTCTGTTTCTCTGGGCTTGCTATAGGACAGACCAAAAAAATTGCCAATGAATTTATGAAAAAAAAGCTTTACATACTTTACCATGCCTTCATGAAAAATAACCTAAATAATTTTACATTTTCCATTCCTTTCATTTAGGGGGCAGTATGCATATTTGTTTCCATGCACAAATGTACCGTAGTACTGAACTGTGGAACAATATTATTATTCCTCGCTTTACCAATAAGATAAAGCCAAATAGGGAGAAATTGCTGTCGTCATAATTTGGGATGCATTAACCTCTTTCTATTGAGGTCTAGGAGTCCTGACTTCAAAAGCTTTGAGCAGAAAAGGGAAACTTTTGCTGTGAGGTATCAAGCTGGATGTACTGCTTATCTTGTGGCAGTTTCTCACTACTAAGGGGAGAGAGATGGTGGCTGTGAGCTTGCAGTAAAGAGACGATAGTGGTGGTTTGAGAGGATACAGTTTTGCAGAGTCCTCTTAATCCCTGTTACAACTGCTGGGGAACACATAAAGGAGTTTCAGAGATCACTTTTCCTTTTTAGGTTCATCACTGAACAGGAACTGCTGCTGCCTGTGCAACCGTTGCCTGCCTTACACTCCCAGAAAGAGAGGGCTGGTCCCAGGAGGCCAGTGATGCCCAAAGAAATGATTTTCATAAGTCCCTTTAGAGTCAGGCCCTAGTAATCTAAGACAGGACACACTGGCAGCCTGCTGACTGAATTTGGCTTAAAGAACAACTCCAGCTGGGCCACTGTCTTCCCCTGTACCAACAGGTGATTCTCGTCTTCTTTGCTCCCAAGTTTTGGCCCAGAAGTCCTTCTTGTTCCTCTGCTCCTCCAGTCCTTCATGAAAGGGTCCCCTCTGAAGCAATGAGATAGCTCTTTTCCACGGCCCTGAAGTCAGTCAAAATAATTCCTACTGAGTCATGACCCCAGTTAAACCGTGTTCATGTCCTGGAGCCCTGGGGAGCTGTATGTGCTTTGGAGTGATGGCCTGCACAGGGCCTGATTTATGCTCTTGGCTTCATAGCTTTTCATAGGAGAAGAAAAAGGGTATCTGTGATGCACAAATAATCAAGCACTCCTGCAGCTACGCGCTGTACTTATTGAGCAAACACATCACAGGCAGCAATTGGGAAATCACGAGCAAGAGTGTGGACTAGAAAGCAAAACCAAACATCTGTACCCTCACCAGTGAAACTGCATGGGAAACCTGGGAGAGGATCACAAATGTTTATTATGTGGTTAGTGAGGTCAGCAGGCCAACAAGCTGGCAAACACTGCTGCATCTTTTGTTTAAAACCCAAATAAATCTGCCATGGTTTGTGCTGAATTGGCCCAAGCAAAAAGAGCGACAGATGTTCCCTCTCTCCTGAAGAGCAAGAGAGAAAGAAGAAGAGAGAGTACTTTAACGAAATATAAAGAAAAAAAAAAAGAAAATAATGAAATATACAGAAAGCCATATCAAGCTCCCAGGATGACAATCATGCCACCAGCAGGCATTGGGGAAGTCCCAGAGTGGACTCAGTGACGGATGGGAACTGGATTCCGGATCTGGATTTAGGATCAGGATCAAAGGCAAACAAACAGACAGAGCCCTCCTCAGATGCCAGCTGTTGAAGAAAAAGAGAGTTGACCCTTTGGTTCCTCAGCTTCTGTACTGAGCATGATGTCAATGGGATGGAATACCCTGTTTGGTCAGTTTTGGGTCACCTGTCCTGCCCACTGCTCCCCACAGGTGGGACCCCTCCACGCTTCTCTGCTTCCGAACCTCCAACTGGGCAAATAACAAAGTTGGCTGCCCTTGATTATAGCAATAAGTATAAGCAAGAGCCTCTCTGTATACCATTCCTGGGCATCAACTATAAACATGGGTCTTATCACTCTGACAGTGAACAGTTTTTCTGCACAACATGCTGTTAATTTCAGCAGTTAGAAGAGGCCTAGTTAGAAAGTAAAGTTACTGAACAAAATTTGCCCTGTTTTACCTCAAACCAGGACAAGTAGTCTTTAAGGAGAAATGTAACTGAGTCAGCGGAGCTGATATTGGATTGGAGATTGGATAGACTCCTGCTCTGACCGGTGCAGAAAACGGGGACTCCTGCACCACATTTTGATGGGCACTTTTAGCCACCCTTAGGACTAGACTTGTTGGCTGCCCACCATCTTCAGGTACAAGCAATGATGCACTCCAGGGCACAGGATGAGGCCCTTCAGGGTCAGGCAGGTGGTCTGGGAGTGGGTGGCTGCCCTCAGGTACACTTCTCCCATGCACCTCCAGCCCTAAGATCTCAGCAGGCAGTGAGGGAGGTCAGATCAGGAGCACTCCTAGGGCTCCTCTGAAGAAGGGGTTTGGAAGAGGATGAGCCGAGCCTGGTAGCGCACAGATATATAATAGAAAATGTTTTCAGTAAGGCTATTTAAAACCTTATTTTTCCTGCCTCACCTCTAATCTCTTTGTTATGTGACTGTTCAGCCCTTAGGACAGAAGCACCCATGTCTCCATTGGAGATGTCTTGACACATTTGTAAGAGAAGTGAAAACAATAAATCAATAGGAGTCTCTCCACTGTCTTCAGAAATCGCTGGATTGGGCTTTAGCTGTCGATACTGATTAGGGATCTCTGCTCCTCAGACATTCTTGGCTACTGCTGCTGAAACAAATTTGGCTGCAACACCACCATAAAATCACGCACATTGCTCTGCACCTTCCTATGAAATAATTTCTTGACAGCTTTACAGGGAACTCCCTTGGGCAAGAAAATAGTAATGAGATGGTAAGTTACAGTAATAGTCCTCTGCTGTTCTTTGATACTGCTCAGCTAACTCATGTCAGAGATGGAAGTAATGCAGGAAGAAATAAAGTCAGCACGGAAGTTTCAAGTGGAATTTGCAAACACAAAATGCAGAAACTGGCTGCAAATCTTTCTTTAATTCAGCTTTTGTGCTTAGTTTACATGTGCGTTAAGTCAGTGTAATGAAAATCAGAGTGTGCTTGCTCTAAACACTCACACAGTCTTGGAGGAACTCATGAATTCATGGAGAGGACTGTGGAGGGAGCGATAGTGGAAGATTTCCTACTGTGCAGGAAGAGAGAGAAAGGGAAGGACTGAAATAAAATGTGGATCAGGAAAATCAGATCACCATGACAGATACAAATGAGCTCTGAAAGTTTCTGAGTAGAGTCTAAGAACTGTAACAAAGTTTGATATGTTTTAGGAACAAGATAATGAAATCCGGGAATCAGTGCTAGCCTGGCCCCTGCGGAACATGGCTTGCTTCTGATACGCATACAAAGTCCTTTCTCACAATATAGCAGCTTGGGCTCTTGTCCCTTTGCATTTCCTTATCTAATCCCTGTCATCCTGGAAAGAGCTGGCTAGAAAAGTCCAGCTGCTTTCTGAGGTGTTACCTGTGATTCAACAAGTGGGTCAGTACTAAAATGATAATATGGCATTCCTTTTTGTGCAAGCCCTTCACTGAAGCTATTCTGGGTGAGTGATGATGGGCTGAATCTAATGACCCCTAACTCATCTCCTTGGTAGGAATCTGTACTTGGCCCGAAAGCTAAAAGCGATCCGCGTGATGACAATAAGCATGACAGCACTGAAGCAAGATGCCATAGACACCTTTTCCATGGCTCAGGGAATATTTCAGATGTAAACCATCTGCATATGTAGAGGTACTCTGCACTCCGAGGCTGTTTCCACTGAAAGGACATCTAAAAGAGATAAAAATGAATTGTCATCATTATGGACTGGGTTTCCGCCAGCTGCTTAGTAATTAGAGTTTTAATTGCCCGGTAATAAAAGTTTTAATTACTCAGCAATTAGTGCTTGAAGTTTCAAGTGCTTCACATGCACTCAATTGCATTCTCGAATTGCCAAGAGCGAAAGATGGAATAGCTCCAGTGCATCTCAGCAAAGCTCTGAGCAAGAGTCGTGAACATCAGTGATGGAGCAGCGACAGAAAATGGGTATAGCTCCAGTTACCTGTGTTCATCCAGGCAAACACTCTCCTAGAGCAGAACCTACAGGCAACTTGTCACCAAACTTACCACCTCCTCAGCTGGGCCAGACAAGATGGTGGTAAAGGCATCATGCTGGGGAAAGGCTACTGCAGAGACCAAGTCCTTTTCAACACCTCTGTTCTTTTGCTTGGTGCATTTACTTTACCAGGATTTTAGTCACATACCCTGCAAGTACTATTTGGTTATTTAAACAAGTTTTAATCTAAGCTTACATGGATCCGATATGAAGGACCTAGCTCTGTAGGTCGCTTACCAAAATGCCTGAAACCCATCCCTGCAGGATGCATTTACAGTTAGTAGTATCCAGCTGCCATATGTTTATTGCAGTTCAACAAACTATTTTACCTATACTACATTCCCTAGCTAATTCAAGGCCAAAATGCCCTTTGCTGGGTCAAGCATGAATTACTTCATACCTTGTATTATTCCAATTAATTTTCTTTATGCTAGATAGTAAAGGTCCTAATTAACATGATCTCTGAGGGCCTGGTTCCTTTCTCCTTGCATTACTTGAACTTAAATATCATTAACAAGTCAAACTTCAACAAAGTCAACAGTTAGCAATGGCCCAGGAAACAGGACTGAATTTAGGTTACAGAGTCTATGCCTGGTGGTTTTTTTTTTCCTTTTTTAAAAATTGATTTCTAAATTTATCTATTGGTAAACAACAGTTAAAGTTGAGAAGTGATGTTTATGAGGAAAGGAATCAATAGTGACATAAGCACAGCTTTAAAAAAAAACCCTTCCTGTTCCTAAGTGTTAGAAAAAATCCAACAAATCCAAATGATGGTTACCTAAACACCAATATCTAAATTATATACACATAAGAAGAAACAAAACAGTATTTTTCCCCTTTGCTCTGAAAGGAACTGACACCTTTTAATAGTACCTAGTTGCTGAGTTAGTAACCTAGCTAGTAAATCAAAGCATTTAGTGATCTGTAATGTGGAATCAGATGTTTTCTGTACTCCAGACTGCACATGTCATTGATTCCACAAATTCTCTACCTCACTCGGGTGCCAAGTTCAGGGGCTATACATCTGTTTTCTGTATTATTTCCCTGAGACAATATCTGTAGTGCACTTCATAGTGGTGAATAAATACTTGATCACAGCACACTGTTGTTGCTAGCTATAACACTGTGAAGTATTAAAGCCATAATAAATTTGGATTCACCTCACGGAATGTAGCTGTCTTGCATAAGCTGGTAACAGGCTAGACATAGGCATCTCCAAAGGGTGGGTCATTCCTTCCAGATATGTATGCCCAGGACAGATGAGGTGATCACTCTAGAGTTGTCTCTATCAGCTAAGGAGAGATCAACTTTTAGACAGATGAAACCAGGAGTTATGCAGGATCTTAGATGTGTGTCAGTAGGAGAATGGCCTAAAGGAATTAGGCTATGTTGAGGGTCAGTATTGATTTCCCCTTGCAGAGCCAGGAGAAGAACATGTATTTCAGGCAATGTTGATGTTGCAGTTACTATTATTCCTTACACCGTGGCTGTACCTCAGAGTCCCAGGCTTGGAATACAAACCGCTCTGTGTTAGACACTGTATAGGTACAGGACAAACAGCTAACCTTCATGCCTAGTAGATTATGGTCAAAGCAGTCCATGCTGCCCATTTTTTTTACAGTGAGTAGTCATACTGTACAGTAAGTCTTTGCAACAGGCAGTTTTTTGGTTGAATCTAGTATTGAAAAGTGTTTGCTCTTTTCAGTGTTTTCCACCCTATGGAAATTCTCTTTTCCCATTGTTATTTTCCAGCTATGCTTTTCCCAGCTGCTCAGCGATTCAAGAGGTCCTCAGCTGCCTTCCTTAACCCAGTGCTACAAAACTCGCTGGAAGATGTGGTCCTGCTTTATGAGGTTCAGTATATGGGAGCAGATGGTACCTTAAGCCCTAACCAAGACTGGTCTTACTGTCCATACTGGGGCTATCCATTATCTGTCTTCTACTCATCCCAGCAGGAAATCCATTGCTGACTATGTAATAGCTCACCGAAAGGGAGGGAACAGGCATAAATATGACAAACTCAGCTCTTTCAGTACTTAAGCAGGCACCAGTTGCCTGCAGTACCTCAAATAGAGGTTCTAGCTCATTGACAGGCAAAGTGAAAACCGGAGCAAATGGCTTTCTGCTGAAAGCAACTTTCTTCCAGAAGAGTTATGTGTTAAACACACAATGCATTTCAATTCTTTGGTCTAAGTGTCGGTCCCAAATTATTTGTTCAAATCATTAAAGCCATGAGGATCAGTCATAGCAAAGCAATACCAAGGGCATGACTGTTTCACTTGATAATGATTCAGGTCCTCTTTCACAGCAGTGGAGATTGCAGACGTAAGGCACAGTCTGGAACAGTGTCATTTCATTAGCTAAGGGAAAGTGGCCCACCTGAAGAAAGTGCATGGGTCAAATTTATCTATCCCACACCTTGAGAAACTGGGATTGGACGTCCAAATAGGGGAGGTGGGCTGGAAAGCTACTGCTGTGCTTTCTCATACAGAGCTAGGCCACCACTGCTATCCCTGGCAGAGTAAACGGCCTTTCACAGCTGTGCTGCTGTCTCCACCTCTCTAATCTCCATGTGGCACAGTAGCAACCCCTACCTGTTTTGGACAGCAGAAGACTATCTTCTTTTTCCTTTTCCTCTCTCCTTTCCCCATAGTCTGTCTCTAATTTTCCCAGGTAGATAACACAGGAGTCCAATGTTCACATAGAGACTTTCTGGTCTGCCCCACCTCTAGCCGTTGCAATGACAGTTTTGTCTCAATTTGACCTAAAGTAAAGAGCTACAGATGTGTTGTTAATTCATTTTTACTCTGCCTAGAGTCTCTTGAAGAAGATAAATAGCTTTCTGTGTTCTGATTTTGTACCAGTTTCTTTTAGCTGAGCTTGACATTGACAAACATCAGAGGATTTCCATCAAAGATGAGGAGCTCGCTTCATTGAGGAAGGCTGCCAAGTTTGACACCGTCTGCAATGAGATTATCCCCAAAAGCATCACAGAGATCCGCAGGCTGAGTAGCAGGCTGGCTTCCTACCCAAGGGTCCTCAAGAAAGAAGACTTTGAAAGGACAGTGCTGACCATGGTTTACACGGCCTACAGGGCTGCTCAGTCCCAGGGGCACCAAAAAGACGCTTGGGCTGACTCCTTTGTCAGTCTTTATAAAGCCCTGAAGCACGACTTGATGTTCCCGTACAACAAAGAGCCATCATAGTGGGAGACAACGCAGCAGCAACTCAGCCACCTTTTCTGGTTGATAAGGGACACATGTAGCACGTCCTCCACTTTATTCTGTAAAGAGTTTAATAGCCTGCTTCATGAAAGTTTGTTTGTTTTCTAGCTCCCTCTTGTGGAATCCACGTTATAGTTCCTTGTAAATGAGGAAAAATGTTATCTTCAGTCCTGGGAATTCGATATTCGTGCTGGCTTGGAGGCACATTCTGTGACAGGCAAAGAAGGGAGTCTGGTGTACACCCCAGACAGACGTGCCCTTGTTTCATCCTGTGGGTTTCCTATAATCAATACATAAGTACACTAAGCTTATGCTCACATGCCTATGTGTATGTGCTGGAGAATGCTGCTTTCCTAGCTGGGGAATCAAGTTCATATTTTGGCTGGCCAGTAAAAGAATATAAATAATAAAGAGATGCAGAGGCCCTCTGTAAAAGGAGAAGGTTTCATAACTGTCAGCCTCCAGAAATTATGCCAAATATTATTAATCCAAATATTATTGTAAATAAGCACTGCCCGATTCACTTCATTTGGCTAAGCCAGTTTTTAGTTGCAATAACATTTGCAGAAGACAAAGGGCATTGTGAACACCAGCAGCAAACAATGCCTGTGAACATATTCCCCACTTACCTAGAGCCGCCCTCCCAAACAGTCTGCAATGATTCTTTCATTATTTGCCTATAACTTTGCTTCTGTTTCTTGTGTTTTTGAAGGGAACATGGATTTGTCCTCAGCAGAGTCAAAGGCAAGACAAAGGCCTTGTTTAATTTAATGATGACACATTTTTCCTAGTTCTATCACTTGAACGTAGGTCATCGAAACCCATGCTTCAGAATCCCCCTGAGGCAAGGGAGGAAGGTGCATTAAACATACCTGGTGCTGAATTTAGCAGTGTGACTCGTTTTTAGTGGTAAATTATATATTCACTTGTGTATATGTGTGTGTATGTTCATGTGTGTGTGTGTGCACAGAAGTGCTGAGTATGTGGAAGAATCCTAAATTGTCAGTCAGGGAACAATTGCATCCGACCACTTAGCAGAAAAGACCATTCGCCAATCCAGTGGTGGGAATTATGAATCTGGGAGTAGTGCAAAGGCTGTACTTGTTTACAGGACTTTTTTTTTTTTTTGTGGAAATAGTGCAACTGATTGTTATAAACTGCAAAAAAGTCATGGACAGAAAAAGGAGATACATCTTGTCAAACAGATGACTAGCAATGAAAAATCCAAACTCTTCTAGACAAAATCCCCTATTTTTTGTGAACAAGATATATGAACTCTGTTTCTTTATTGATATTAGAGGTGTTTCTACTTCCAGAGCATGGAAAACAGATGAACAATTATTTTATCTTTTCATACCAGCACTCTGTCTCTCTATTTGCACAATAGCTTAAGGAAACAGGCCCAAACCACAAATCCCTGAGGCTGTAAAAGAGAACTAAGAATTCCAGCCCCAGTTCTGAATCATCTTTAACTGCTTTTGCATCACTTGAGCAAAAGGAATGAACCCTTCCATGTCCCTTAACAGGGTTACTCCAAGGACTGGAGCTGAAAAAATCCCTCCAGCATCACTATGTTGCAGCAAACAGCAAACAGTGCAAGCAGTCAGAGCACACTGGGTTTGGCAATCACCCGTGGGAAGGTGGAACCACAGCAGCCTTAGGGCCAGGCTGGCATCGGCATAAACAGCTGGACAAAGAGCTTATAAGAGACCATCAGTCCTGTTCCTCTCAGCAGTTTCTGTATGTGTATGCATTAGCGTGCATGTTTGCATTTAGAAGCACATATGTGTAGGTGCACTTTTATACCTGCAGATCTTTCTTGGCCATCTTCAAAGCCTGGCTGGCACATGGCAAGGAAACTGAAAAACTCAACCATCAAGCTACGAGCCACAAGTATCTCTGACTCCTCTACTTGCACACACAGCCCAGTGCCCACAAAGCAACCTTACGCTAACACTCCGCATACCCTTTAAACCTTCAGCATAAACGTCGACGACCTGTTTGTGTTTTCTTCCCACACCATGCTTTATAAACACACGGAGGGGAAATGCAATGGAGTGCACTCCTGCCTTTCCAGCTCTCCTTCTTCTTGGCTCCCTGAAGCACCACTTGCCAGAAGAGCCTGGAACCAGGGCAACTCATAAATCCCTTACAATGACTCCAAGTTTGCAAAGATAACAAGAAAGAGCACCACAGCAAGTATTAAGTAGTAGCAGTCACCATCCAGAGAAATATCTCCCAGCCACTCTCCTCACCCCACAACAGGACTGTCCAGCTGCCAGTTTACTCATCCCTAAGTATTCCACGGAAAAGAGTTAGATAGTTTTGAATATCCGATCATTCCCTACGGCATACATACCCTCAAGTACTTACAAATTGGTAATTGAAACCTCTACCTCCCCAACGGAAAATCAAGTCTTTTTGAGTTTATTTCCCTCCTCCCATTACTGTGTGTAGTGGATGAAAAGAGATTTATTCATTGGGAATGTGCTTGGACTGCCTGGGTTAATTTAACAGAGATTGTCAATGTAATAATAAAAATATTCCACATAAAACTAATTGCAGTGTATTGATTTCAGCAGCAGCAGATTTACTATTAGCCATTTACAGCATGGGTAATCGGTTACCTCACTCTGCAAAACTCTTCACGGGAGCAACAGTACAGGAGAGAAGGGGAACAGCCCTTCTCGCTAACAGACAGGAGGAGATAATAAATAGGAACAAGAGTGTCTCCTTTTTCCAGAGTTCAAGTGGGAAGGGGCATTCTGCATCAAGGCAGTTCTTTGGGCTTAGGGCAGCTTCCCTCCTTCGGTATTGCTTAAAATGCAGATGTAGGTTTCCTGCTCCTCAAGGAGGGAGAGAGGAAAGACTGTTAGCTCTCCCTAGCTGATTTTGCATCTCATTACTTCAGACTGAGTCATGTTTATAGACAGTTCTTCTCTCATGGGGTAAAGACCCACTGCCTTTAAATGGCACCTTTTATCCAGATTTTGACCTTACAGATCATTAAAAAAGCAGAAAAACCCCCCAACTTTTGATATATTTTTTTTCATTTTAAATAAAACATTTTAAATTTTTTTTTAGTATTTTAGACATTGTTTTAGTTGAAACAACAAAACAACAGACAAAACATACATATATAAATTCACTGGCTGTATTGGACAATGCAAAAACTTCACAATAACTACATTTTTGCTTCCAGAACTAAATTTGCTAATTTTGCCTGAAGGGTCTCAAGGTGCTATTTTTTGACAGAAGTTTCAAAGTATAGAATCGTTACATCGTACTACATACAATTACTAATTTCAGGAAGAAATCGTGATGCACGTCAAATTCTTCTGCACATCTGCCTTTGCCAGTTCTTCAGGACTCAGTGTTCCAGAAACATTCCAATTCAGTCTGGGAGCTCAGTTTCTGTCTGACTAGCAGAGTGTGGGGAGATTACAGACAAGTGAGGTTTGGGAGCATGGAAAACCCTAGATGTGTGGCTTCCCATGAGATACAGGGCAAAGGGATGTCTACCTCGAGGTCGTGCATGCAACCAGCCAATAGATTCAGTCCTAAATCTCCAGTACTTTCTGCCCCACAGACAGCATTAATAATGCCAGAGTTGTAGAAATGCTTCTCCCCTGGAAAATTACAGTGAAAGCCTAAAAATTCTCAATCTGAGTCTGAATCCTACTGTTACTGAGGCTACATGAAGCAGTATAGAGATCAGCCCGTGGCTTATGAATAAGTGATGTTCATGGAGCAGGATAGAGGAAACATGAAAGACAAAAGATACTGTCTAGAAAACAACGATTATTTATTTATCATCAGTACTGGGATCCTGAAACAATAACAGACTGTTCAGCAACTAAAAAAGGTCTTTTTGTCTGTGTGCATGTCAGAAAGAGGAGGCTGCTGATTTTCTCAAATGTCCTGACTGGGTTTTGGATAGTGGGTGGAGCAACTACTACCTTCCACAGTCCTCATTGGTGAATTAGAGTTGCATGAACCTTTTTAACAAGTTTTTATCTTGAGACCAACTATAATCTGTTTTGGAATTGCTGCCCTGTGAATTCCAAGCTCACGACAAAAGTAGGGTAAAGGTAGATACAAAGTAGAAGCTGAAACTATAGCAAAGAAACAAAATCCGGAGGAGCTGCAGACGGTGTTTTTTTCGGTTTGGGTTCTTTTGTTGTTTTTTTTTTTTTTAAGAAGGAATACCTGCAAGTTTATTTCTGTGCACTGAACAACAGATTTTTGGTTTTAATAACTTGCCAGCAGAAAAGAAACACGTATTTGAGACAATCGGACTATCAAACAGGAGGAAAAGAAGCAGCCTGAAACATATCTCACCCAATTAACGAAAACAGGAATTACATTGCAGGATGATGGAAGAAAAAAAACTTCCAAAACATGGGGATAAGAATGCAACTCAGCTACACCTGTGATTCTGAATTAAAAAGAAAAATGGTCAAAAGATCACTATGCTCCAGCTTGCAAACCTCTGTATGTTATGGTGTGATAATAATTTGGACGTGCTGGTGAGCCCTACTTAAACTGAATGTCTTTTTAATTGAAAAAGCATTGAGGATTCTTTTCAAAACAACAGATTGAAGAATAGACAAATTAAGAAAGCTGGTTTAGGTGACTGGGTGGGAGAGACCTTTCATGGAGATCTGAGCACAGGTGAAGGAAAACGTGGAGTGGAAGCTGGAGTATCTGAGGAACTGGAGAAGCAACCCAAGGAGAAGAAAGCCAGCAGAAAGTAAAGGAGTATGGCAGTGATGAAGGAGATTCTCAGATCCAGAAATCTCTTGCTCGTTGTTCTCATTCCACTTCTGCTGCTTCCTCTGCCACTTTTATACCCCAGTAGTGTAAGTACATTTTCATTTTCTTTTTCACAAAGTCTCTGAGTGCAGTAGGTAGTCATGCTGGATGAGTCTGCAATGTGCAAAAAGAAACGCAGAGACCTAAATAAGTGTTGCTCTTAGAAAAATCAAGGACTCAAATTTGAAGGCCTGGAAAGATCACTAAGTAGTCATCACAGTAACAACCAGAGCTACCTTGAGTTATATCACAAGCAGGGCTGAAGAACCAGGTGAAGCTAGTAACGCGCTACTTTAAAGCACAAATATTGTATCACTTCTTTTTCTACAAAAATTTAAGTGTGTAAAAGGGAACAGAACAAATATATCTAATAAAATTTTCTTTAAGGACAGGTCTTTAAAAGGAATACTTTTAGTGTCTTTAACTTTTACTAGTTAAGTATGCATGGAAGGACTTTAAGTTTAGTCTGAGTTTATAGGACAGCAATTCAGGTGAGGCAGGAGCTAAGTCTCAGTGACCAACGTGAAGGACCATATATGGCATCCATTATTCTAAAGTGGGTGTAGGCACCTCTACTGAAACATTGCAGCTCTGGCAGTGACTAACAAATGATGGCTCTGAGACATGCACAACAACACAAAGGAGGGAATAGTCTGTGCTTAGCACACAGACTGGGGAATGGGAGTGAATGCAGCTGCATTCCTGACACTGTTTTGGAGCTACTGACTACCCTTGGCCATTTGGTTAGCTCCTCTCTATGTATGTCTCTGCAGTTGTGAAAGAACATAAAATATCAGTTTTCCTATCTTCTAGAGATGGTGATGTTTAACTTACCAAAATTTGCAGTGTATTAAAAATTCTGCAGCTGGTGCTTCCATAGTGCTAGATGTAAATCCGGCCAAATGGTGCAGCAATTCCCATTCTTTCCTCTCTCCTGCTAAATATTAATTCTTCCTTCTAGTACCAGAGGATTTATGAATACTACTGCTTTATCAAATAGAAATGCAAAGGATTAGAAAATATATAGTAGTTTTCAAAAATAAAACTCTAGTCTTTTGGTTGGAAAGAAAAACAGGATTCATAGAAAGGAAATGTTCTTACACCAGTGAACTGTATGTTACACAGTAGTTTTCTTGCTCGGAACTTCAGTGTATATCTTGGCTGTCCTCTTATGGCAGTTTTCCATCTCTTCTCTCTCAGGAGGGAACGAATGACAGACAATCATGCTCTTCTTCAGAGAACAGCAAGGCTCACCATTTCACAGAGGCTTGTTTTAAAAAAGGGTTTAATCTCCCCCAATGTCACTGGAAGGGCGACATAAGAACAGATATTCCCTGACATGCCCATATGGCACTGTAACCGCAGCATGCTCTATGTTCCCTGAGAACCTCTCAGAGGAAACATGAGATTCCCTGCACTAAAATTTGTCACTCGTGTTTGCTCCCTACTGGATTCATAGGCACAGGACGCAATAAGGAAACTCTAATAACCGAGGGAATTGTAGTAGCATCATATGGGTGCTGAAACAGATGTTCACTGACAGTATAGCTGCAAGAATTGCTATTACAGAACAAGCTCCTCTGTGCTATTACTGTGCACCTCACGGTGTGGCTTTACTGCAAAGTGATATGAAAAGCCATAAGATGATGTTTTACATTCACTTTATATATACATGAATGACCACAGATGGTAAAGTATAGCCTTGAATCTGACCTGGAGTTGGGCAAATGTTTATAATGCTATTAAGAAAACATCTACACCAAATAAAGTCATCTGACAATACGCTATTCAAGTAGTTCAGTGTAGTATTTACTTTGTTACAACCCATTGATTATGATTACTTCTTAAACCTGAAGATTAAATTTGTCACCTGCTGACTTACTTATATTTTCATTTATCAGACAATATTAGTTTTCTGTCTTTCTTATAGAGATCAGAATTACCAGGTGGTTTACATTTGCATTTCTGCAGGCAATCAGCTTGCAGCTTCTTTAATGATATTGGCACAACTCTGGAAATGTCAAAGGAGCATTACATATGTAGTGGCAAGAGCGATCAAAAGGAGCACAAGGACTCAGAACTGTTTGTAGATATGGCTTATGGGAATAATGTCCACGGCTTCTTTTCTATTATTTTAAGGCAAGAAATGTTTGGGTAAAAAATAAACCTGAGAAAACTTGCTTGAATTCTTCTTCCCTTTCCAAAGTTTATATCTGAACCATAACTTGTACAGCAGGTTTGGGACAGGTATAAGTACCTTTCACCTCATGACACATACAGAAAAAAATCTGCATGTTTTACAAACTGTGGATCTTTTTCATTCTGTCCTTACTTCCCGCATTATTAACAGTGACATGGGAGCATTTTTGTCTCTTTTTTTCATCTTTGTCCACCTGTTTTCATAAAGCCACAAGTGATACCATAAAGCATGCCACATGAATTCAGTCAGCTGTGGTCAGGATGTCCTCTGACTGCTGATCCTGTGGCCACACTGAACCCAATGAAGGACCTGTGGGTGATTCCTCATACATCAGCAAGAGTTGCTGTAAGAGATGCAGCACCAGGTAGTGTTGACACCTTGACATGCCAAGTCAGCAGAATGGACCCTAAAACACCGAACATGCTCTGAACAGGCACAGATGGCATACTTTCATTCACCTTTGTTCTTATTTACACAAGCTGAAGGGAAGGAATTATAGTGTGATCTCATCAGCTTGAACATGGTAGTCCAGAGACCAGACTATCTCTTCTTTGCATAGCTTAACCACGTGCCTTCATGCAAGATATGCAGTGCACATCCTTAAGTGGGAAAATCTCCAACACAGACTTTGTTCTTTTTAATCACTCTGAGATCCTCAGATGTTTTACTTGCAAAAGTTTTACACATGACCCTTACTGTGGAATTTTTAGCCACGGCTTCCTTTCAGCTCCTCGTTTCTTTTCCCTTAAAGGACTGACTGAAGATAGGTAATAGTCCCTCCAACCTTCATGTTTTCCTATTGCCTGCTTCAAGCCCTTAGGTGGGCTTAACAGTAATTTTCAGCTGTATAACAAGAAGTGAGACAGGTGAAACAGTTAAAATAATACAGCCACTGCTTCAGCCCAGTACTTAGTAGCTCTGGTAACCATTAATTAAATATATAAATTCAGTTTAATTAAACAGAAGAGATTAATAGGTTTCTCTTGGAAACAAGCTGGCTAAAAGCACTGAGAAAATAAAGTTGCTAGACAAGCTGATTAAGTTTTTAGTGGAGATTATCAAACTTGGCTTTCCTAGTACTTGTCACCTGGTTTTATACCATTTAAAAATGTGTTTTATTTTAGTTTTGTTTGTAAACTGGTTACAGCCTAGTGTATAGGAAACACAAAGATTCAGTGCCCATCTCAGCTAGGTTTGCAGAGATGCAACTTGCCTTTGTCCTATTCCATTTCCACTATCAGTCTACTTTATTGCTACACACAGAGGAGCAATAGAAAGTAACAATCCATGCTCGAAGAAATTAAAGAGAAGTATATTTTTGAAGGGAGAAAATAGTTGCTAGGTCACGAAAATTACCCTATGTTCTGCTCTCTGTGGAATATTAACCTTGAAGTATGACATAGTTAAAGGTGACTGAGCAGCAAGTTGGTTAATGTTTATGAGCCAATCCATCAGCAGTGTGACTCTCATCTAAAATAACTTTGTCTTCCTAGTAGAAATTACTAAAAATCTCTAATGTCTGTCATCTCACTTTTTAAATTTCCATTTTTAAGTCAAAATTATTTCTTTGGGGTTTTTTTACTGAGTGATCACTTGAAGTTGTTACAAACTGAACACCAGTCTTTGGAGTTTCAAACAGTATAGCAATTTATACAGTCCATGAATATTAAAACCCCACCTGTCATCTCATCCATTCTAAGTCAACCTTCTCTACAACCTTCAGTTGTAGCCAATGAAGCTACAACTGCAATACAACTATTTATTGCAATATTCTGCTGATTACAGAGGACTAGTGAAATCTGTACTGCAGAGCAAAAATCCTAAACTACTCTTCTATAATAGTGAAGGAAGAGAAACAAATATGCACATTTCTGTGTGGTTCAGAGTGCTTTTCAATCCATGAAGGATGCTACATTTCTCCAATAGCCTTTCAGATACCCTTTATAGTCTCTGAAGTAATTGGAGTTTATCTGATTCAAGGAAATTATTTTTCCTGGTAACCTTATTTCAAGTATTTTGGTGGCCCTGCTTACTTGAATCAGAACTGTTTAATGTTACACTTTTCTGAAATAGGAGTCAAAGCAAGGTCTGGCAGTTAAACCCAGCTTCTGAGTAAGCTCGGCTGAAATTTTTAAGCAAGTAAAGGAAATGGCACATTGCAATCTATCTTAACTTTTTCTCTGTGTTGTGTTCTGCCTGTTATTACTATAAGCTGTACTAAAAAAGAGGAACAGCTGATTGTGACTCTTTGTTAAGGGTAATGTAAAAAGGACCTGTATAAACATGAATTTTAATATAAGCTATTGATTCATTCCATTGAACTCACATTCCTGTACAGTCTTACTTTAGACTTTACCAGCTTGTTCACAAAACTGATTGAAAAAAATCAAGTGTAATACACATTTATTGATTTGCACAAAGATCTGTGGGAATTGCTTGTGTGACTTCTTGAAAGCTGCTTAATTTGGGAGTCATCCAGTCAGGAAACAAAGTAATGAAATTATATTTTAACACACTCAAATAGTATTTGTGAAGAATGAATTTTCTAAACAATAGTCATTGTGAGCTGTGAATCCATACAGCTCAATAAGTTCATACAGAACATCCAGCGAATAATGAAGTTGTAGCTGGTGTAAATCAGTGCAGACCTACTAGCTTCCATAGAACTAGTTAGACCCAGCACAGGAACTGTCTTCAAACTTTGAGAAAAGGAAAGAAAAAACATTTACCTGAAGATAATTTCTCTAATAATTTGCAGAAAATATCCCCAGGTTGCTAAGCATAGCAAACTAAGCCTAAGGAAAACTCCACTGAATGCCTCAAATAAAGACATAGCTACCTTAAAAAAAGTACTAGAAGACTTCCATGGGCTAGCTGTGTTTTCCTGTAAAAATATTCATCAGATAGCACCTTTCTCCATCATATACCAGCTCTGTATGAATGCTCAACATGATGACATGGATTTCTCTACCAGGACCTTGGACAGCAGCAAATTTGTCTAATTAACTGTTAACCCATTGTCTCTAAGCCCTTCACGTCTGTGGTCTTCTCCCAAGGGTCTGTAGAAATCACCTGAGAAAATAAAATCAGCTGACAAAAAAATGTAGGTTTGCACACTGTTTTAAAAAAAGGAATCTTTCAGACCATTTCCCCAAAGAGCCACAATGTGGCTTTATCCATGCTGGATATGTAGAAATGTAGAATGTAGAAATACCAGCTTCACAGGCCCAATCTGAGGAGTCATGGTTGAATGATTGGTAAATATTTGATTATGAAATTCAAAAAAATTGATAAATGCACTTGGAACCATTAATCATTTGGTGACAAATACGTTTATCCTAATGCTTTGCCCAAGCTTATGTGCAACAACTGTCATTAGCATCATCTTCTGGAACTGGTCTTTTCAATTATAGCCTAGATTCAGACTCAAACAGCTGTACCTTAGGAGGTATTTATGCAGTCCTTGTTGAGTTTTTAAGTCCAGCCACTCACTCTCAGTCTGATGAGTCCTATGAACACCTTCACAAAGCCTTCCACAGCAGGTGGTGTGGCAGTAACATGTAACCTCCATGCTTTCTCCCTACAGGAAGCCTCATGTGCCTACGTGCTGATCGTGACGGCTGTATACTGGGTCTCTGAAGCAGTACCTCTTGGTGCAGCAGCCTTGGTTCCTGCTTTCCTATACCCACTTTTTGGAGTCATGAAGTCCAGTGAGGTCAGACCAGTATGCACTTTTTTATCACTTAATCTTCTTACTCTCAGTTAATTGTTTAAAAAGACCTAATCTTAGCAGACTAGAAAGACTAAGAAGTGTGGGAGAAGAGGTGTACATCCTATAATGTGTAACCTGGGCCAACCAGCTCTTTCTTCTACTGATGACAGACATAGGAATGGCGCCCAAGAAGGGTGTCCCTCCTGTCAGCTACTGCATCACCAACAATTTCCAAAACCTGTTGCATTAAAGGATCCCATCTTCCCCTCCTCCAAAACCATGGAAACAGCAGTTATAGGATAAACTGTGAAGTTTCCTTCCAATTATATTTATTATAGATGATGTATAAGGCATGAGGCCACATATTCTAAAAAGAGTTACTGTTTACTTTATACGACTAGATAATTTTGTTACCTAGGTGAATGTCTAGTCCTTTTTCCAAGCTGTAACCTTAAGTGCTGCCTTGCAGCCATGAGTTCTAAGGCAAAGGAGTAGCTGTACAAAAAAGTCTCTTTGGTTAGTTCTGAATTTGCTTACTTGAGTTTTTGGTGAATGCTATTTTCTTTCATGATATGCCAAGAATTTATTTTATTTCTTCTACAACTTCTTTTTTCTTGGGTTTTTTTTTCCCCTCTCTTTTTTGGGGGTGAGGGTATCACACTTGATTTATAAGGACTAGAAATACAGATAAGAACAGAAACAGTTAGAAACTGTTGAATTTCTAACACAATCTGGCACCAGGAATGCCCATAAATGGATGGAGTCAAGCATGAACCAAGAGTTTTGTGACCTGCCTTATTCCTCCCAATGGCGTAACAACTGTGTAATATAATTAGGTACATTTCCATAGCAATACAGTTAAATACTTTCATGATTTTTTTTTCCCCTAACATAAAGGTAAAGTTCTTACACACTTTCATTAGAAAATTTTGTAGCATATTGCAGAAGGAAAATTTAAGGGCAGGCTGACAGATATTCAATGTAATATCAAATTAAATGACAGCAGGACTACTGCAGAGAATGTATTATTTGCTTTGGGAACAGAAATAAACCCCTGTATTTTAATGTAAACAACTCTGATGATGCTGCAGTATTTCCAGTCTGCTGTTCTGTAGTGCCATAGAAACCCACGGCTCTTGCCTAGCAGTTTAAGCTACAAATAACTCACACAGGCTTAAGAACACAAGCCAGTGTGTCATATATGTGTACGTGTGTATTAATAAGAATATTAGTATTCATTTGTTTCTCTAAAATGACTGTGAAAGGAACAAAGGAAAACAACAGATTCTTTGTGCTCCTGGCTTGATGGATTCCTTTCATTCAGTCCAAGATCTTTTTTTAACAAGGTAGCAGGAAAATAAAGAAAATTAATGAGAAAGAAACCAGTGTAAGAAAGCCAAAAAAGTGATATTTAAAAGTTCTGGCACACAACTTTGATGGCCGAGTCTACTTTGGTCACCACGGTGATTTGTTAAATAAATATAATTAAATACTTGCTTCATCTTTCCAAAAATAACATCAGTGTAATTCTTGCAGTTTTATGGAGGATTGTCAGTATAACTGAGGACAACGGGAAAAATACTGCTTCTACTGATTTTAATTGTATTAAAATGGTGGTGCTTACATTTGATTAGAGGACTAGATTTAAACTGAGGAAACTATGTTTTTGGAAATATATTCCAGCAACAGCTTGAGAAGGATTGCATGAGAATGAAATTAAAACTTTAGCTAGACTCCAAGTATCTGTTTATAACTTTTATTTTCTCCCATTTTGTTTGCTTTCACACGAGAGAAGAAAGAATGTTTTGGTTTGCTTCATTTGTTATTTTTGCAGTCACTTCACAGAATATCTCATATCTTAGCAAGCCACACATTCAAGAATCTGCTTTGGAGGACCATGAGTGGTATCTGAACTTTTTCCTGAGCCAGTTGATGATTTCTGCTCATCCTCTTTAAATTAAAGTTCTCTTTTTTTGAAACTTTGCCCTATTTTCATGATACAATGGAGATGGATTTCCATTGTGAAAAGTTCTGGCACAGGGTTTGTGGATCATCACAGCAATATCCCAACCTTTCTTTATTGCATGCAGAGAGCATGTCCCAAAGGACTTTTCTTGAAGCTGATATTTTGCCCAACAGCTGAACAAGACATAAGAAATACAAACACGATAGACAACATCATCTCCAGAATGAAAAAGCAGATGAAGTGTATGAATTAGCTGCCTTCAGTGCAGAGGTTTGTCTGTGGCTGTTTCAGACTGGGCCTGGCTGAGTACCATTAACTGCTTACTGAGTATCATTAACTGTTACTGATTTTTTTAACTGTTTCCCCCTTGCCTTTAATGCAGGTGGCGGCTGAATATTTCAAGAACACAACTTTGCTCCTCATGGGTGTTATTTGTGTGGCAGCTTCTGTAGAAAAGTGGAATCTCCACAAGCGAATTGCCCTGCGTATGGTCATGATGGCTGGAGCAAAGCCAGGCATGTGAGTGAACCTTTGAATTTGGGGTAGTCTGAGGCTGAAAGCAGCAGCTTGAAAGAACAAATAACATCTCCGACTTTCCCATCCAGGGGTGGAAGCTAGCTTGGTTTGGGGTTTTTTTACATACCCACCTTTCCTTTCAGAATTTGAAAGCTTACAAATTTTCTCATCCTCTTTCTGCCATCTTCGGCTCCCTGGCTTGTCCCTTTGCTTTCTCTTTTTTACCGACACTGATTTTAGTCTCTTTGTTCCTTCTTTGCCTGTTGTTCAACAAACACAAAAGGATGTTTAAATTAATCCTAATTGCTGTTTCTCACATCACATGCTGATCTCCGGGTGGGGCAGCAAACGGCTTCCAATGATACATTGTCTTAAGACAGTTCTCAGCACAAGGCAGCATTTTATCTCTGCACAGCATGGTATTTTGGCAACCACAAAAAGGTTCTTTGTAGTTATCAGTTGACTACTGAAAATGTTAGGCAAGGACGCCTTTAATATTTCTGAAAGTGCCTCAAGAACGTTTCCCTGTGTTGTACTCTAGGTTGCTTCTTTGCTTTATGTGTTGCACCACGGTGCTCTCCATGTGGCTTTCCAACACATCCACCACAGCCATGGTGATGCCAATCGTGGAGGCAGTGCTCCAGGAGCTAGTGAATGCTGAGGAGGAGCACGAGGTCATCGGTACTGCAGGCAGCACTATTATTGAAGAAAACGAGCCAATAGGTATTTGTCAATATTGGCCATTCTTTTCTCATTTGTTTATCAGTGACCAGTCTCGTTGTCATTATTCAAATTCTATTGATGTCAGAGCTATCTGACTTGCACTGCCAAAGATGCTGGTCTGTAGTCTTTCTTTTTGTACTCTTATATTTCTTTCAGAAAATGAAAGGAAGTTTCAAGATGTGATGGGACAACTGGAGTTGTGAAACTATTCATGTTTAATTAGGGCATGTGCTGGAGTTTGTGTGTCATAAACTCTTAGGTCATAGTATTTCACAGGGTTGGAAAGAAACGTCTAAGAAGAAAGTAGAAGAGGCCCAAAAGTGTGCTCTGTGACAATCCCATGCTTGCCCATTCTACCCTTGCCCTTCCAGAGCAGGTGCCAAAAAAAAATATTTGCAAAAGCTCTAAGGTTCACTTTGTTCATTCCTTTCCAGAAAGAAAGGATTTGGGAAGAAAAGAATCTCTCTTTTCTTTCAATTTACAGATTCCCGGCTGAAAATTATATGATCTAACCTTGCCTATTATACATAGGTATGACAGCCTTTTAATTGCCAGAGGCACGTGATTGGGACAATATGTCACAATAAAATGCTGCACAAGGGTCACAGAGTACCTGAGAGGATTCAGACAAGTTTTGCTTGTAGTAGCTTCTCCACATTCAGTGGTGTGGCCCAGGGACTCAGCTCAGTTCTTACCCCAAGGGTTGCTTTCTCTTCCCTCATTGCAGGTCTCAGCGAAAAGCATGGCCAGCCTTCACTGGAGCTTATCTTCATCAATGAGGAGTAAGAATGAACCCTGTACATCACGACTGGAGATTTGAGCCCTACACAGGCTGCAATGAAATGAACCTAGGAGTAGGGCCAGGAAGGGCAAGCTGAAGCTTAAAAGTGAATGTTTTAGATGTGACTGACAAGGAAAGCTTATATGAGAAATGGGATTAATGTCATGGTCTGTATCTCACTAAAGCTTCTCAAGATTCACATATTTTTTAAGACTGTGGCCATTTTACAGAGAAGGAAAATTTTTCTCAGGGATTGAAAGATCATCTTTTGAAGTATATGTTTGTACTGTATAAGAAAGTGCTGTCCACAGATTTTTATTTCTGTTCCCCTGGAGGAATGGTGATGGAGAGGATCCAAGCGCAGTATGGAGTGCCCACAGAACGTTTCTGGAGGGAAAACACTTGCATAGGATTCCTAAAGAAATCATGAACTGTCAAGAGCATTCAAGAGAGAAAGGAGAGCTGGCAGGGAGGGGAGAATATCAACAAAACACACTCCTCCTCCCTCCCAAAAAACTGTAAAATATTTCTTTTAATATAGACAAAGTTCTTCAGAAGTTTGAAAGAGTAACAGTTTCAACCAGCTTCTATTTGTGGTAAAATCTAGTAAGGTGAAATGGGCAAATCAAGGACAGGACAAATTTCTTTTGTCACGATATCAAATTAACCAGCATTTCAAGATACTCAGGAGAATATACAAAGTCGTTGTCCTAAAACTATGTTATAGGCTAATCCTGAGGAGCATTTTCTTACAAGGTGTGAGAATAAATTGCATAATCCCTTCTTGAGCTCCTTCTGTTTTGTTCACAATTGTTCAAAACCAAAGAGAAACAAGTTCTTGTTACTTCTGTAAAAATTTACTTTAAAACAAACATTATCATTCAAACAGCATATGTTGATGACCTCAAGTTAATTTGCTAAAACAAAATAGTTTTCTCATGAGTCTGGAGACTAATGGGTTCTCCAATATTTCCTCTGTTGTTATGTCTTTTTATCCCAGCCATATTTTCTGTGCAGTATAGAATCAAATTTTCAGTCCGGCATTGCACCATTAATCCCTTGAAGTGCTATTGAAGTGTATGTGTGGGATAGTTTATAAAAGAACTATTATTAAAATAGTAGTGCTTGAAATTTGATGGGAAAAGAAAAGTAGCACATATTCTGGAATCAAATCTGTTTTCAATATCAAAGTAAAATTTCAGTGGATTGTTTGCATGGTCCACATGCCACACAGGACAGATTTTAGTGAAGGCTTTTATGTGGTACAGGTAGATGCTTAGAAACAGCATTGAAAAGGCTGGCAGAGGAAGAACTTGAGTAGAACAAGACAGCTGTAGCGCTGGATTGCACAGTGATTCACTCCAGTATGAATGGAGTCCATTCCTAGAATGGGGTACGTATTACCAAGAATACATATTTTTTCTTTCATAGAGGTGGAACCGCATTGCTATACAACTAGGGATAGAGCTGTGGAACATAATGACAACTGTCATGTATTTGATCATAATACCACATCATAGGTACTAATAAATGGTATTCTTCACCATTTCAGTAGGCACTAGTTCTCCCGCAGATGTTGCCCCTCCTACCCATGATGTGTGCCTTTTGAGGGAGCTGGGAGAAGATTCATTCTTAAAGTATATTTTCCTTTCTTTGTTTTTAGTGCTACTACTTCCGACTTCAGCTCCTTGATGCACTCAAAGGTATTGTCATAGGTAGTATCTTCTGAGCTACACTGTCTGCTAATGCAGGAACCATCAGAACAGAGTCCACACAACTCTGCAAGAAACTGCTGTTTCCTTTATTTCAAACGAGTAGTGGTTGTTGGCAGAAAGTATGTATTGCAGAATGTCCTGATTTGTATTTAACCTGTCACCCCAAATCAAGTTGGGGAACATTAGCTCTGTAGTGTTTTTTGTACTTATTGCTGGAGATCCTGAGATCAAGTCAGCAAACTAACAATTCAATATAGTTTCTGGCAAATTCAGATATGATCTTTTAGTGTCCAGGTATTGCCAGCTTCTGCAGCTGAAAGACCTCAGTTATTAGAACAACCTACACATATCACAGTCATAGCCTCTATCAAGGGATCTGTTAGATTCTCCTACATGACAGAGAGAGAATACCTAAACTTATTATAATCTGACCATTAAGATCAGCTTAAAATAAAATCACTATTTGGTTTATCTTAAACCTTTTTTTTTCCAGTGTAAAGTTTACAGCTGAAATTTTAGTGGTGGTGTTTTGGTTTGTTTTTTTTTTTTCCAACAGTCCACTAGCAATGATCTTTACAAAGCATCATCAATTGTAATCTAAGTGCTTCTAAAAACAGAAGAAAGGCTAATCCAAAGTCATTTGCCTCCCTACAGAGTATGAATGCTGTGCACATGATAGCCAACCCTATTGGAACGATGAATTCTCAGAGCAATGGGCAGCACCTACCTCAGGTAAGGAGATGTTAGACCCAGGGTGTGAGGGAAAAGAGAGACATGAACACCACTCACTCCCTACTGTCTCATACTTGTTCCTTGTAACTTGTGTTACATAGAATTGTTCTCCATCGTCGTACAGCAGTCATGGGTTGGCCCTTTGCTAGTTCTTACTCCCATTTAGATGACCCCAGCACAGGTAGTTTTAGAAGACCATCTGCCAATGGCTAGTACAATTCATTTAGCTTCAAATTCAGTAACGTGATCACAAGTTTCCCTTCTTATTTGGCTGTTCTACCTACTTTATTTTTGCAAAGCCTCCTTGGAAAATGTCCCAATTCAAAAATAACAATTCCTGACACAAAATATCCTACTTAGAACTAAACCAGCAGCAAGCAAACATGGGCCTTTTAACTGTTCAGCCATTTGAATAGGTAGTCTTAGTATCCACCTCCTTTTTGCCCTGCCAAATATCCACCCACAAAATCCTCCATTAAATCAGTCCATTCCAGTATTTCTGCTTCTCTTAAATGGATCCAAGAGGTGATTGCTGTTTGGACTACAATTACGTCAGCTGATGTCCAGGAAAGATTAGGCTAAAATCAACACACAAATTTGTATTCACAGTTCAAAAGAATCTGAGTGTATGTTTCCAAAAAAGGCTAATGCGCTGCTCCTGATACTTAATTTCCTCTAATACCCATTTCCCATATAAGTTCAGTGGTTATTTTGTAACAAATACACTCACTTCACTTTTAACCTACAGGAATTTTAGCCAGGCTACCCTTACGGTGATGATGAACATATAGCATCACTGATTTTACTACATAAACCCAAATCCAAATTAATAAACTTAACAAATCTATCTGAACCACTTGCTGCCTTTTTCCTGATGCCAAATTACAGCCTTGAGTTGCATATGAAGCGCCTTGAAGTACTGTGTCTTTTTTTTTTTTTCCACTGCAAGAGCTTGATTTACCAACACGGAGACTCTCCAGTCTCTGCTAAGAAAGCTTCTTTTGGAGCAGTATTTTCCTGCAGCTTTTTCTTCCATATTCCCATTGCCCAGCCTTTTTCATGCTGTTTCTGAGACCCCTAGCACTCCATTCCAAATCAGAGGCCCTAAATCAGTATAAGTGCAAAAAGTCTACCAAGCATTTGTCTAGCAGCTGCTCGTAAGTCTCAAGGATTATGGATTCCTACCGCTGCAGCGCTGGCATCCCGCCCCTGCAGACCACAAAGGCTTTCAGTATCCTGCAGAGATTCCAGTCAGAACTGGAGCTGGCCCAAACCATAGCCAGAAGTCTGATTACTGTTTGTCCTACATTTCTGCCACAGACCAGGCAATTCCAGACCCCTGGACAGGTTTCAAGTTCTGATCCCAGTTAATCCCTGTGAAAAAACACCTGCCCCCTCTTACGTAAACCTGTTGTTTCTCTGGGACCAGTATCTTCATGGCATTAGAGCAAGCTGGGCTGCTGTTCTGATCACCTGCTTTCTTTGGTGAATGTATCCCCTCACAGGCTCAGATACTGGTCCTGCCTCCTAAGCCCTCAGAACGGGGCCTAAGCACTAAGTATCAGTATCAGACCAGACACGACCACATGGTCTGTAAATGCCTCTCGCTGAGTATCTCCTACGCGGCAACCATTGGAGGACTGACAACCATCATAGGGACCTCCACTAGCCTCATATTCTTAGAGCACTTCAACAAGTAAGTGATAGTGTGGTTGTGTGAGAGTGGCTGAGTCATTACCATCTCTGTGGCTTTCCCCATTGGTTATTTAGTACCTCAAGGAACCCTTGTAAGACAGTATCTCTGAAGGCAATTTGATTCCTCCTTTACTCTAATGTTATTACAATGGTTAATGGTTGAAAGGGGGAGCTTAAGTTAATACACATCCATGCCTTTCTCCCACGCAAAATAGAAATTCCTCAGCATGTGGTAACATTTAAGTTTCTTCAGCAAATTCTTTTCATTTTACAAACTGATTATTATGATGGTAGCAGGTGCCCTGGAAAAGTAAACGCTAAAGCCATGAAGATATAGCAAAGAAGAGAAAGAAACTCACAAAAGAAGAAATGTCATAAAATCAGGTTCAAGTTGTTCTATGAGTTCTTAGAAATTGAGTTCCTATGGTGAACCTCGATGCATCACTAGTGGTACTTGGTTTGCTCAACATGTAGTGCAAAAATAAACAGCCTTAGAAATGTAGCCTTACAACTTTGCTTCAGAGAAGACGGGAAGCAGCTCTCTGATCAGTTAAATATTTCATTTATCATATATGCCCATGGCTCTCAAAGACATGAATTTTGCCACTGACATGGTACTTCTCATGCACAGATATGCATCCAAACTGAAACCTGATTCTGATCATCTACTGCTGCCACTGCTGCCATGGTATCCTTCATTTCTCTCTCTGAAATGGTGGTAGAAAAGAAAACTAATTTGGGAACCTATTCTTAACCCAAGGATTTGTTTTTTGCAGAATTTCCAAAGATCTTGCTGTTATGACAGTTCCATCAAATGCACATATCAGACATCTTTGTCAGAGCCCAGCAGACTACAGTCATTATTTGTGTGGTCCACAACAGAAAATACAAAGAGATTCTGGGCAAAATCATTCTTAAGCATGCTAACACCAAAAAGAGCTTTAACAAAAAACACAGGTAGGGCCAGAATTTCACTTCTGGTAACTCTTAAGGGTTTTGAAGCTGGCTAGACAATCCAGGACATCTGTGTGTGAAGTGCTACATGGTTCATCTGTTGGTCAGGTGTGGTCAACGACAGACATTCTTTGGCAATTGGTTTCACTATGCACATGTAATGCAGCTGTTGCAAATACACACTGATTCAATTTTTCTACCATGCCATGACAAATATATATATACATATATGTGCATGTGCATCTATGCATATTGGAAGTGCCTGTCCTTTTACTGTTCTAACTTCATATGCACCCTTTTTTCCCTTTACAGCCACTACCCAAATGCTGAAGTGGTGAACTTTGGAACCTGGTTTTTGTTCAGTTTCCCTGTATCCCTCATCATGTTGGTTCTGACTTGGTTCTGGATCCATTGGCTGTTCTTGGGTTGCAAGTGAGTGGAGGTTGTTCAAGATGCACAGATTACGAAAGCAGAGCATCTGTGGTTCTTCTAGAACATATCTCATAAAGATGTTTCCAGTTGAAAATGACAAAAACTAAGGCACAATGTCCTTCTTCTTGCCAGAACAATTACCAGAGAAAATCTTATTGCTTAGCTGTGCTGCATAGGCAGCAGCGTAAAATATTGGTGTTTGAGAGTGAAGTGCTCAGGTGTTGCTGATGGAAATCCTTACAATGCATTCAACTGATTTTTTGGCTCTTGTGACCATAAGGAACCCCTTGTGGACCAAAAATGTTGTTAAAAGTCCTTTTGGAAAAGTACAGCTTAAAAGATGAATAGAAAAATAGCCGCAAGTGAACAAGTCACTTTTCAGATCTGCCCCCATCTCAATGAAATTAATGTAAGACCAGTTAAAATTAAAGGTAAACAGGCTCCATATATATTTCTCTTTAAAGTGGAAAGGACTTACAGCCTAAGAGACAAATACCTTTTGATACCAGTAAGTCCATTAGCCTCAAAATAAGAATAGGGCTCTGTCTCCTAGTTTATTTGTACCATGTATTCTCTTTGGCACTCAGCAAAGTTAATGAAAATTGACTAAATGTGTGCATTTAGAGCGGGTTAGTTAATCTGCACTAAATTGTGGTTCAGACACATTTACTCAGAATTAAAGCGGCCTTAATTTGATTTAGTTTACTCTTTAAAGTAAGCTGAACTGACATCACTAATTTATTTCACCTAAGACAATGAATAAAATGATAATGACTTCTGCTTTCTGCTGACCTTGACTAGATTTGAAGAGGTAATTTAGAGGTGAATAGCTCCATGTCCTTCCCTCAGTCAGTCTCCCGAGCCTTGTAGTTCCAAATTAAAAGGCTAAAATAAGTCTTTTTTTTTTTTTAATCTTGAGAGAAAACAGGTCCTAACATGACCCCCAGTTACTTTCTTCTTTTTTTTAAAATAAATATAATTGAAATTCCACGTCACATCCAAGACCTCATGCTGAGTAATGTTGTTCTAAATAATATCAGAGACTCAAGCATTACCGACTTTTTAAGAAGTACTGGTTGATTCCAAGCTCCTTAATCTCCGACTCCACTGCAGTTCATTAAAGACCATATTATGTTAGGAGCTTGGCTACAATATTCTGCCTTCACATCTTCATAAGCCTGGAAACACTTGTAACACGTTGAAACAGCTGCCTGTGCATAGATGTTTACTGAATTCCCATAATGTTCACGTTCTTTTCCTAGGAAGACCAATGTCATCAATCCGGTTTTACTTGGCCCAGTTGGAACATGTCAGACTTGCTTTTCAGACTAAACAAGGTCAAAGGGGAAGGGTACTGGACCCACCAAATGATTTTTGCCAGCAAAGCAGAGCTTAAGGGTAAAACTTTTACTACAGAACTGGCCATTATAAACCATACAGCACTTCTCTTCCAGCAGCTGCATTACTGCTGATGGATTTTACTGGAGTCTAACGGCGAGGTTTGCAAGGAAATTTAAATACTTATAGGTGCAGGGCAGTGCTATGTGCGCTAAAAATGTGTGCAACATAGGTGCCCATTTACAAGCAAAATGAAAACCCTGTTTAAGACTTTTTGTTAACCAGACAGGACCTGCCTGCATCCTGAGCTACACAAATTCCTTGGAGAATCTGGCCATAAGCAAATACGTGGAGGGAGATTGTAGTCCATGGTTCAGCCAGTGCTATGGTATGGATCTCTAGTAGGGTACCAAATGAGATATTAAAATAACAGGAACTATAAAAGCCGGCCATTGTAGTCCTGTGACACTTCAGTCACGGAAGTCCCTGCTGCTGCAGCCTGTTTCAGACTGGCTTAGCTGCAGAGATTTCTCAACCCACCCCACACAGACAGAGGGTACAGCTGGACCCGAAAAGCAGAGATCTGCGGCTCAAAGCATAGCACAGTAATGCTACTGGAAAGAAGAAAAGGAAAAGGTTAAAGTGAGCTTGCAAGTATCTTAATTTCCATTAGGAATGTCCAGGCTTTGCTATAGTATGAAGGCCATCTGAATAAACTAAGGACTTCACCTAATTTTCTTATAGACGTATAGCAGGTTTAAATATATTCAGCTATGAAATGTGCCTGTGCTTGTATGTCCCTGGCAGAAATACAGACATTTTTCACCAGGACAAAACGCTAGGCTGACTGCCTTGGCCTTTGTGGCAGAGGCACTTGGGTGCTACGCTGATTGTGCCTGGTTTAGAAACAGCTAGTATTAGTAGAAGCAGACTGGTCGTGAAAGGTATTGGGATCCTCAGCACAGCATTCCCCCTTTACTTACAGTGAATCCTGAACATTCAAGTCAAACCTGGGCTCAAAATCCAGACTGGGCCCCATGTGTGTTTGATACCCCTGATCCAACTGGAAAGCACACAGTTCCCCCATTAAAAAATCTGTTGATAGCTGGCCTCTGTCACAGTCTTTCCATGTGATGATAGAAATTAGCCGTAGCTTTTGGAAGTTTCTGGCACCAGAAAAATCTGTCCACCGCCAGCTGTTGGAGGAAGCCTACACAGAGGGAGCCCAGACACAGCTCGGGACGGCTCAGTGACATCAGTCAGTACTAGTCTGAGCACACCTTCCTACTATCACAGAGTCACCAAGGTTGGAAGGGACCTGTGGAGATCATCTGGTCCAACCCCCCTGCCAGAGCAGGTTCACCTACAGCAGTTTGCACAGGGTGGCATTCAGGCAGGTTTTGAATGTCCCCAGAGACGGAGACTCCACCACCTCTCTGGGCAGCCTGTTCCAGTGCTTTGTTACCTTGAAAGTAAAGAAGTTCCTCCTCGTGTTTAGATGAAACTTCTTGTGTTGAAGTTTATGCCCTACTATGTCTAGGATTGATTCTCAGAAGATCTGGAAAATAGACTATGCAAAGATAACATGTAGTAAATTCCCTTCCCATTGCCATCAGACCTTGACCCGGTCACACCTTCTCCCAACAGCCTCTGGCAACTGGAACTTTCAGTTTGCCTCATTGCTATTAGTTTTTATGATTTTTCTTTTCATTCAATGCCCTTGTCTAATTTTACTGTGCTGTCTACCTCAGTTTTAAAGAGACCTGTTCTGTGAGCAAGAAGAAGAAGACCAAACGGGAAGAAATGTCAGAGAGAAGAATTCAAGAAGAATATAAGAAACTGGGAAATGTTAGGTAAAACAGACCTGCCTTCCTCAGGAATTTGCCCCTCTAGGCAGGACCATCCTTTCATCTCGCCTTCCATGTTGCCTTTGGCTCGTGAAGATTATTCTTAAACTGTCAGCTCTTTCTCCTCCTTTCCAGGATAGGAGCAGAACTAAATGCAAAAATTAACTAAAATCAAAGACTTTGTTACAAGCATGCATTTATTTAGTCATTTACTTATTTCTAAAGCAAAAGGAAAAAAAAGGAAGGATTCAGCTTTCTACCAGGGTCCATAGGTCATCTGAGTCAAGGTTTGTCTATGCCTTTGAACTAAATCATTGGAAGACCCCCCCCTTTCCAAATCAGGCACAAGCTTATTTTGGTGGAGAGAAGTTCACTGTCAGCAAAGCAAAGGCTTTGCAGCAATCTCCCACATCATGAGATGCCTGGCCCTCTCAGCTGCCCATAACCTTCTTCTATGATGGCAAGAAATCTCTCTTGAAAAGATTATTTTGCAAGATTTTCCATTTTCAAAAGAGATGATACCTCATAAAATTCCTTCTTCTCAAAACTTTTTCGTGTTGTTCAACTTAATTTTTGACAGATCAACTTGCTGACTATGATCAACTCTGAATTTAGACTGTTGTTCAGACTGTGCCTAAATATGAAACCGTACTTAATTTAAATCTATCCTAAATTAAAACTCAGCATCCTCAAGTCACCTTTAATCTTATATTTATTCCACATTCTTACCTTTATCTTTTATATCTTCTTATCCACATTAATCTTATATTTATACTTATATTTATTATTAGCTTAAAATATTTGTGCTAATCTACATTGTCATTGCTCTTACACTTTCTAGACTTCTAAAAAATGCAATAAAGTGTTTAGAGGGAACAGTAACATTAGTGTTACCTTGTTACCACACTTAATCAGAAATAATGCAAATACAAAACAAGCATTTATAAATATTTTCCTTCAGGTCTTGGCCATGAATGATTGAATTGCAAATACAGATTGATATTTTTAGCTTATTTTTTACTGGGTTTAGATGGTTCTCAGCTGGGAGCCAAATGTAGAATTCTTTAATCAAAATAATCTTTCTTTCTATTTACCATAAGTTTTTTACCCTTTTTGTTGAAACCAATTTCTGCTTTCTGACTTCTTCTGGAATTCGCTCTCAGGTTTTCAGACAGACCTTGGACTGAATTCCTAGGCTTTAATTTTTTTTTTTTTAATTTTATTTCTAGCTATCCTGAGATGGTGACTGGATTTTTCTTCATTCTGATGACCTTGCTTTGGTTTACTCGTGAGCCTGGCTTTGTACGAGGATGGTCATCTTTTTTTGAGAAGTAAGTGGAATTTCCTAAAAAACTGCAGAGGAATATGGTCTTACATCTTCTGACTTTCTACAATAATTTTTGGCCATAAAACATCATAAGCCACTTTTAATAAGATGGTGAAAAATGAAGTCTTTATTGAAAAATTAAGATTTTTGCTTTTTAAATTGCATCTGTTCACATGGTGGCAAATTGTATTCTTTTGCAGTAAGCAGAGTGAATTAACTAGAGAAAGTAAAATAAACATATTTCAAATGTAAAAAAATAGGAGGGTCAGATTCTGCATTTAAAATATTTTAGTGCATTCACAGAGACACTATCACTGGAATAGATTGCAACTATAATTCAAATTAAAAATTGGGTGGGATTTTTTTCATTTTTATTCTGAAAGAACAGTTTTTAACAAAAAGTGTATTTTTGGGTAGATAAATTTTATCAATAAAATTTTCATTTCAATTAAATATTACACAGAATGGCAACTGAAGCAAATAATGTTTTTAAGTAATGTTGAAACAAATTATATTAAAATTAATATAAAACAATGCATATCAAAGAATAAGTCATTTGAACTACAATTTTCTTTAAGTTTCTGCTGCATTAATTTTTTAATTTTTATTTATTTTAATTTTGACAGAAAACCAATTTCTAATACTGTGACTTCCTGAGGATCTCTGGAGTTCAGCACTCCTCAAAATACTGCTCAGACTGAGTTTTAAACATTTAATTTAAAATCAATCTACAGTTCATTTCTAGAGGATCACTTGGGTTTGACTTTCCCCAGAATGTGTTTACTATTTTTCGCTTCCAGTAAACACGCTATTTTTCTGTACTTCTGAGTTAATAGATTTGTAAACCAAAAGGGATTTATTTTTTTCACTGGATTGTTAGAAAATTGCTGAGCAGTGATTGAAGTTGGCTACTGGAGTCAGTTCAATAAATGGAAAAAAAGTCAAATCTGTATCCTTGATATGTTGGCATATATTTCTAGTGGATTGTTAGTAAGATTTCAGATGTGGAAATACAACTTCACCTACAACTATTTGCTTGGAGCCATGTACCTTGTTTGGAAATGTTTCTGTTAGTGTGTTCTTATGATAACTCCACTGTTCTTTTCCTAGGAAAGGTTACCGGACTGATGCCACTGTTTCTGTATTTCTTGGTTTTCTCCTTTTCCTCATTCCAGCAAAAAAGCCATGTTTTGGAAAAAGGGAAAAAGGTAAGGAATACGCAGCAAGAAAGAGATCTGGCACATTTTCCAGTGCCTTTAATGATACTTTTCTGTTCCCTGTAAAACTTTCGAAGAAGAGATTTTATTGTGGAAGGTCAGGGCTCAGTTTCTCCGCTGATATCAGCCCTTCCTACATCAAATCCCTGTTTTTTGTTACTTTAGTTCATACTGTCTTATCCAGCAGATTACAAACAGATCTTGTATCTGAGGCCATCATCTCTTCTGTATTTACAGAGTTATCAAAATCTAGGACTGCGTTTTAGGAAAGGTTGTGATTAAGTTCCATATGGACAACTATAATGCAGATGTTTGCAAAATTGTCTGAAGATAAGCTCTAGTAAATAATTTTGTCATCACTTATACAATAGAAATCATTGATCAAGTAAACATAAAAGAAGTCAGTAAATGTCAGACACAGTTCCAATTTTTAGGCAATGCTTCTCTCACAGTCTTCTTGATAATAATGTTTGTTATTTCACATTCCCGTTTGCATAGTACTCGGAGGTATTGATTAGTTTGCTGACAGGCTTTCAGCAGCCATGTATGAAAATAGAGTCTGCATAGAGTGTTACTTAGAGATTACAAATGCACATAGATATGTTTATTTTTTACACTGACATATATGCAGCATTTAGGAAAAATGACACACTTTAACTCCTACTTCAAGAAAATACTCGGGCATCTAAAAAAATAATGGCCTCAGATAAAACCTAGGGACACAAATGCACTTTATCATGTTTCATGGCCTACTGCAGGAGAGAGAAAATGCCCTTTGAGAAAATAATCCCATTGTAACTCCACCTTTGTAGTCTACAGATATTTTGTGGACAACAGAGTACACAGTCCCGCAAAAAAGCTATAGAATGAAACACAGTGATTTATAACTATTCACATCAACAGAGCAGCCAAGGAGAAGTCAGGACATTTGTAATTAATATGCTGCTTTTTCTAAGGCTAAACTAACCAGAGGAATAGGCTACATGTTTCTTCACCTCTCTCACAGATAGCTCTCAAGATAACTCCTATGGATATTACATTATTCCTACTAGCGTGAAAAATGTGAAGATCTTTGCAAAAAAGTCAATGTAATACTGGTTACACATTTGCTTTATTTTGATATAGGAGATGGTGAAAAGTCAACAGACATGAATACATTGGATCCAATCATTACATGGAAGGACTTCCAGAAGACCATGCCTTGGGAGATCATAGTATTGGTTGGAGGAGGTTATGCCTTAGCAGCTGGATGCAAGGTACTGCTTTAGATTTATCCTCCTTCCTAAAAAAAGAAAAATTATAAACCTGGACTTTTTTCCCTTTCTATGCCCCCCAATTTGGATTTACAATGTGGGTACTTTCAAATTTGCATAGAACCTAGTCCCTATTCCCTGTATTCAATGGAAAAAATCTAGTAAACCTCAAGATGGTTAGGGCTCAAGTCAATTGTGTAAGCATCTGCCATTTCTGATGCTTTAGAGTATCTAGATATTTCTTCAAGGCTAGCAGTTACAACACAGGATGTGAGGGAGACCTCACAGTTTCTCAACTAACAGCTAACCAGACAGAGTGGGAACTTCTCATCTGCCACTGGATGCTCCTCTTTTGGCAACCGAGTCAAGCTCCTAGCACTGACTGGACAAATCATAGTCTAGAGTCGACTGACTGTATCTACACTCAGTATAATTCATGAATACACATCTAGCTCTCCTATACACTCCTACATGTAGACAACTAAATTTCTGTATTTTTATCTCAAAGTGAATTCCACCCAGCCTATGCAATTTTCATCACCAATTTGCAATACTCCAGTTCACATGTTGAAGAAAGAGGGATCGGCCTTGATGTCTTTTTAATGTTATAAACTGTGACATGTATCTCGTTGTTACTATAGACAACTATTTACTAGGCACTGCAGTGAAATCCAGTTTACTGAACAAAGGAAATGTAGAAAGCATTGACCTAAACTTTGTTTATTTGCCGGTGGGATTCTGTAATACAAACTGCCCCAAAGAGAAGAATCTGTTTTACAAACATACTAAGTATTTAGTCATTTTTGTACTTCTGCCCTTTCCCCAGACCTCTGGCCTCTCTACGTGGATTGGACGCCAAATGCTCTCCCTGAGCAGCCTTCCCTACTGGGCTGTAACTCTGCTGGCCTGCATTTTGGTGTCGCTGGTAACAGAGTTTGTTAGTAATCCAGCAACCATAACCATCTTTCTGCCTATTTTATGCAGCATGGTGAGTAAAAACAATGACATTTTCAGTCTGTTGTTTCCTGAGAGGCTTGTGGGAGTGTTTCAGGATGTCAGGGTACTGGCAGTTTGATCTCATGAAACCCAGCCTCGGTTCCCAAGCTACTGTTCTTCAGTCTTGGGTTTAGGAAAAACAATAAACTTGGGCAGGCAAACGCATATTTTATCACCAAGATATTTATTCGATACCTCTCAAAGTAAAAACATAGCTCCTGTGCTGAGGGATTCACAGTCTAAGTACAAGAAAAGATGATGATGCAATCAATAAGATAGGCAAAGTCCACATAAAGCTTGAGATACTCTTACCAATGCTATTTTAAATGGGCTGTTTGTTAGCTAGTAGTCACCCACTCACTACTTGTACGAAAAGACGGTAGTAATGAATTTTATATCAGATTTAAATGTGGTCAAGGGGATGATCTGGTAAGCATACAATCATCCAGCATGGAAAGTAGAGATGTTGGTAAGGGACACAAAAAAATCTGGAGACTGGTGACAAAGGCAGAGGGAAGAGATACAAATTTCATTCTATTTTGGAATAGCAGTTACGGAAAACTGTCTTATTTTTTTCCTTTTATGTTATGTGAAGCTTTTCTTACCAAGAATGCAAGTCATTAATCGTGTTTCCCTATTAAAACAATTTTATGGGATTGTCCCAAAGTACATTTTGTGAACAGCTCTGAGGTAATATGAAGATATAGTTGGATGAAAATAAGTAATTATGTTAGTAGAGCTTATAAGTTCAGATTTACCTCTGTTCCATGCAGAAAGAGACTCTCCTAAAGAGAAATTTAGAGCAGTAATCTACTTTTAGCGGTCTGAACTGCCATCTTAAGAGAGCATTTCTTTTCTGCCTGTAAAAGTAACTTGGAGACACTTCCCTCTCAAAAATGAAATTAGTCTTGCGAATACCTTTCCCTTTCACTCTGACATAAAATTAGGCCAAAGCAATGTAAATGAAAATGCAAAATTTCACCACCACTGAAGGCTGCAGTGGAAGATAAATTCTTTAGACCACTGCAAAGAATATTCCATTATCATTGCCTTCTCATCATGTCAGTTTGGACCACAAGCAACTAGTTTTCCTAATCACCATTCAGGAGGACTTTACATAATGGTCTCAGTATCTTCAGCAACTGAAAGAAGTGCTTCATGTGAACCTGTTGTGATTTCTCTTTGATGAAGACTGAAGTGGCAGTCAGTGTTAAGATCCAGAAGACACAACACACAACGACACAGAGAACAAGTGGGAGAAAGCAAAGGCAGCCTAGTAGTAGCAATCTCTATCCTCCCTCAGTGTGAAATGTCTCAAGAGAAATCCCTGGTCAGCACTACTCTTAAAAAAAAAACAAATCAAACCAAAACCAAAAATACTTCCACACCTAAGGTTAGAAACTATGGAAGTGAGATTCCAGTCTTGTTCAACATATTCATCAATGACCTGGATGAGGGGACAGAGTGTACTCTCAGCAAGTTTGTTGATGACACAAAGCTGGGAGGAGTGGCTGACACACCATAAGACTGTGCCACCATTCATCGAGACCTGGACAGGCTAGAGAATTTGTCGGAGAGGAACCTCATGATGTTCAACAAGGGCAAGTGTAGAGTCCTGCACCTAGGGAGAAATAACCTCATGCACTGGTACAGGTTAGGGGTTGACCTGTTGGAAAGTAGCTCTGCAGTAAGATTCTTTGATTTACAGAATCTTATATTCATATAAGAAACTTATATTCAGAATCTTATCTTCACATAAAGCAGAGAGGGTTCTTTCATCCTAATTGTGAGCAGTGGCTTTTATTGATTAAGTGAAACACCTCTCTCCCTCTCTCCTTCCAGTCAGAAACTCTGCTTATAAACCCTTTATACACCCTGATTCCTGTCACTATGTGTATCTCATTTGCGGTGATGCTACCAGTGGGTAATCCTCCAAATGCCATTGTCTTCAGTTACGGGCACTGCCAGATTAAAGATATGGTGAGTCTTGAGATCGAGTGTACACTCCCATGCTTCATGCAACTTCAACACCTTGTCCCTACATCGACCAGTCAATAATAATAATGAGATTGGTGCTAATATAAAGTCATATTGATCTGCACTGCTGTTATGCAATCAAGCTGTGAGGTTAAGAACATCTACACATCTGCTGTAGGATACACAAATTTCTCATCTTTATTTTTTATGAATGCAATGCTCTGAAGAGGTATCAAAGACCAGGAGTACACAACCCTTTGCATTGACCTGTTAAGACAAGCACAGGAGAGCATGAGAAATTAGATTTATCACATAGCTCCCCAGTAAGTCATGTAATTTCACCCTGCTGTGTCTGGTATAACACCCCATTCTGATTATGTGATTGAGAAGTTCAAGTAACAAACTGAACAGTTTTCCAATGAGCTGCATCAACTTCTGCCTATCACTCCTGAATACTCCCACAATGTATATGCTAATACATAATACCCATTGTGCCTTTTTCGGCTCTAGAAATCAATATACATAATTTATCACTACATATACGTCAATACACATACATACAAACACCCTACTGTCTTCTGTTTTCCATGCTAACTGTTTTTGATCAAGTTGTCACTGATTGTGTTCTGATGCATTTTGCTTTTGTAGGTGAAAGCTGGCCTGGGTGTTAACCTGATTGGCCTGGTTGTTGTCATGGTGGCAATCAACACTTGGGGAATTAGACTCTTCCAGCTGAATACTTTTCCAGAATGGGCAGCAGTGGGCAATGTCACTAGCCAAACATAATCTCCAATGGAAAAAAAAAAAAAGAAAAGTGCAAGACCAAAGTGAGTTGGGACAAAATATTAAACCTACATTGCACATATGAAAGAATGGACAAAACTTGCATAAACATAGAACCAGGATCTGTAGCAAAACCATGAAGAAAATCCACAGGGAGGTCTTCTGTATAAACTTTTCAGTTCTGAAAATCAGCGTGAGTTAAAAGGAAATATTAGCTTTGCTCTATTGTTGCTTTTCGTGTGATACCATAACTCTGAAACAACCCTTTCCCCCAAATTCTCTGTCTATGGCTTTTTCACATCCTAGAACAACTATGTAGGACTTGTAAAAGAGGGGATATAGGACTCCAATGACAGAAGACGAGTATGCATACACTGGTGTACTCGGTAGTAGGATATTCCGTCCTACCATTGACTCCTAGAATGAATGAAGAGTGAGCCTTATTCCCAAATGCAGAGTTTTATAAGCCACTTCTTCTAAAGGCAAATTATTATTCTTCTTTTGAGGTGACTCATGACTGTGTTGGAAAGAAACACCTTCCTACCTAACCCATATAGCCTGCACAGAAATACAGCTACTACCTACCAGCTACAGCATTTCAAAACGATAATAGAATCCACCAAACAGATAGGAGGGAGAATTCTCCTGAGAAGGAGAATGGGTTTTTTCCACAGCTCTAGTATAAAATTTCCAATATTGCAGTACTTGTAATCTCTGCTTTCGAAGGAAGAGCTGCAGAAACAGAAAGTTTGCTTCAATGCCTTCTTTCCTTATCATTGTACTGCAGTGGGAGCTGCTTCAGCAGGGGAAGCTGTGACCAGCAAAACCTTACCAGGCCAGCAGAGCCATTGCTGTCCTCTCTCTTTGGCTGCTGTTTAGATCATTACGCCATTATGATTCCCCTGAGAGAGAAAGTACAATCTCATCCAAGATGGCACTCAGTGCTGCTCCATGAGTAAGAAGGGAGAGGGCTGAAGTGGAGTGGTGCTGGTGTATCTCCTCATCATGCACATTCACTTGAACATCACACCCACCTGCTCTCTAGCAGCCCAGAGAACAGGAATTTCAAGTGTAGGAAAATGTGACACAGAGCAGATAACTACCAAACCAAGAGGCCAATCTCTTTACCTTCTGCAAAGCGAATGTCCTGCTTTTCTGACTGGACCCCTGTGATATTCAGTAAACCTTCTTTTGTATTATGTCTTGTTTTTAATCATTTCTTTAATGTCAATGCATTTTAGCTGTACATTAGGAAGATTGGATCTCATGTAATCACACTCTTCATAGATTAATGAATTTTTATGCTTTCCACTTATAATCTAGCCTCTCTAGATGTTAGTGTAATGTCTATTCTGCAAAAATAAAATGTCAATAAAATAAATTATTCACTACTGCATATTCTGGTGCTCTGTGAGAATATAAATAGGACCTATTTCACCTCATAACCTACCAAGCCCTTAGGGAAGTAATGTTGAGACAGCAGAGGGCGTTGGATTACTGCTTCTGTCAAAACAGAGGGATCCCACAGGTTTGTCTTGGAAATAAACAGATACAGTAAGAGGTCACAGGCTGGCAGAGGGGGAGCAGAATAGGAAGATCACAAAAGGATCTTAGCCCTTGTACCAAAAGTAGGAGGCAGCATCCTTGAGCAAAACAATTCATATTCATAGTTGTTCCTGTAAATTTGGTTTTGAAAAACAAAGTGTTTCTGTGAATCAATGGCTCAGTGCACCCCCATGTCCTCCTAATCCATGAAACAAGACATCAGCTTCACTTTTTCAGCTCTTCTCATCTCCCCAATTCCCTGTGTTCCACCTATCCTGAGCTTGCTGCTCCGCTGCACCCCAGCATACAAATCTCATGCCTGCTGCTGGGATCCAGATCCTCCACACTGCTCCAGCTCCCCTCCCTGGGTGTGTTCCTGCTCCCCAGCAAGCAGCTGCTGCTGGGCACAGATCCTGCCATGGTGTTCAAAGCTGAGGAGCCCTGGCCTCCCTGCCAGCACAAGTTGAAGTGCCCCAACTAACTGCACCCAGCACCAAAGCTGCTGAAGCAGGAAAGGGAGGCTGCAGTGCCTGTCCACCAACATGGGCAACTTTCTCCAGGAACAAGCACTTCTGGGGTGGGGATGTCTGCAGTACCAAGGGTCCTGTCCCCACGCACAACAAGCAGGACATCTGTTTGTTCACAGTTCTCAAAGTTAGTTTTAATCATTCTTCCCCTTCCAAGAAACTCTCTTTCTGGCTTGCTCTCTTCCCAAGGCTTTAGCCCCTCTGCGCCTTTTACTGTGCACTCATCTTCTAAACCTTTTCACTTCACGCTTCATCCACCACCATCTTCAAATTGCCTAGCTGCTCAGCAACAAATCAGTCTCCACTCTGCTAATACTTATTTCTTGGCTCAGCTCAGCTCCCATAAAGCCTTACTATCCCACACCTCTCCCAGGGGATATGAACACGGGCAATTCTCATTTGCAAGAGAGATGAGCAGCTGGTATGCCAAGCAGCTTTAGAGAGATCAAGGATTACTCACAAATCAAACAGGGTGGACACCAATAGCACCAGGTAAATGGAAATTGCTTGGTGCTGTGTTGCACATCTCAAGCAATCATTTCTTCAGAAATATTTAAGTACTCCTCTGGCATACTTTGTATCTCATGAGATTGGTGCACAGAAATCTGGAGTGGACTCAGGCAAGGAGTTTCCCCAGCTGTCTTCTCCTCTGTTTCGGTGCTCTCAGGACACATCTGCTGGCACTTGTCCCTGTGATGCCCCACCAGGCATTTGCAGGAAGGCAATGTGCTGTACTAGCCCTTTTTCCGTATCAGATCAGTCCGTGCATGCCCCACTGCCAGATTCTGCCCTTAGACATACATGCATGATATCCTTCATTTCACCGAAGACATAAGAAAGTACATGAGAAAGTATTTAGTGGCAGAATCTGAGTCCGATTGCTCCTTTTTTTAATAAAAAGAAAATAAATGGCAAGGAGACAGAAAAGTGGGAAATTGTCATTGGTAATTTACAGCACACTGTCACTCAGCTTCAGATTTGTCTCTACCAATAACCAAAGCTGAAGTCTTTTCTTCAGAGGGGAGATAAGCCTGATTTCAAACTAAGTGATTTCCTGATGCTTTAAACATTCAGCACATATATCAAGTCCCAAAAAGAAAAGTTCTACTTTCAGTCCAGAATACAAGATTCCTATCCAAAAAGTATAATCACATTAACTAGTAGCAGTATATTATTTTATCTTACAGTTTTATATTACCTTTTACTAGAATCCTATTAAGGCTACATATATATTTTTTCACAGTGATATAAAACCTGAACAATTTCACTGAAGTAAACTGAGGTGATTTACACTGAGCAATTCTTCATTCTGTAGCTGATAGACCAGTGTTTTATTTCTTAGGAAAAAGCAGAGCATGATAGCTGTACTTAATACTTGCACAGGGATTGTTCAATTCTCTCTGGTTTGCAGAAAAATTGAGTAATAGAATTTAAAACAGGCCCTTATTTTTGTTTTTTTCATACACTAATTACTATCTTACTACTTGGGTTGCACCTTTGGACCCAAAGGTGCAGATGACAGAGAAGGCCTCTAATCAGTGTAATAAAAGGTTGCAGAATCCCTCTTTTCACACAGAAAACCAACAGTATGTTCCACTTCAGTGTTGGGGCTCACAGGGCAGGAAAGGTACTCATGTAGTTAAGGTTTTGAGTCAATGATTTACAGGAATGGGGTATTTAGGCATTGTCCAGATAAAGACTAAAGCCAGAATGGATTTTGGTCCGAGCATCTATTTTGAAGGCAACTAACAAAATTGGTTTTATTTTTCAAGACAGTAAATTTGACCATCTGTGATTAATGTAGGTTTCAGGTGACAAAACACCTCCTCAGCTATTTTACCTCAGTACAAATTCAATAAAAATTACCTTGGCCCAGGGCTTTGCAAAGTAAAGGTTAGCATATACCACTGAGAAATGTAGTAAATAGAACTAAGTATCTCTTTCTTGTCCCTCTGAGGTAAAAATAAAAATAACTGTATAGGAAATTTCTCCATGGAGTTTACAGTAACAGCACTTCGATAACCCATTTTTACAGAAGGTGGGTGGAGGTACTAGTGATGTAACTAAGATGGCGTTACGAAAGCAAACGCCAGGGCCCCAAGTACCTTAATGGCCCTGGCCAGCCTCACCTGGGAGGACTATAGAGGCCCCTCTTGTTACAAAATCAGTAGCCAAGGGCCCCTATAGGCACACCAGCTGCAAAAGGAAATCTAAAGAAATGCTGAGGCAGCTGGCTGATGTCATTGTGAGGCCACTTTATGGTGTCCTTGAAAGTTTATGGTAATCCAGGGAGGCCCCTGAAGGCTAGAAGAATGCAAATGTCACTCCTGTCTTCAAGAAGGAAGATTTGGGCTGGTGAGTCACACATCAGTCCTTGGGAAGATGATGGATCAAATCCTCCCGGAAGCAGATTCCAAACATATGAAGGACAAGAAAGTGATTGGAAGTCATCGGCATGAATTAATGAAGGGGAANAGCCTCACCTGGGAGGACTATAGAGGCCCCTCTTGTTACAAAATCAGTAGCCAAGGGCCCCTATAGGCACACCAGCTGCAAAAGGAAATCTAAAGAAATGCTGAGGCAGCTGGCTGATGTCATTGTGAGGCCACTTTATGGTGTCCTTGAAAGTTTATGGTAATCCAGGGAGGCCCCTGAAGGCTAGAAGAATGCAAATGTCACTCCTGTCTTCAAGAAGGAAGATTTGGGCTGGTGAGTCACACATCAGTCCTTGGGAAGATGATGGATCAAATCCTCCCGGAAGCAGATTCCAAACATATGAAGGACAAGAAAGTGATTGGAAGTCATCGGCATGAATTAATGAAGGGGAAATGATGCTTGACCAGCCTGGCACTTGTACAACAAAATGACTAGCTTGGTGGATGAGGGGAGAGCAATGTATGTCGTTTGGCAAGGCTTTTCACATGGCCTTCCACAACATCCTCACCAACAAATTGAGAAAATGTGGACTAGATAAGTGAAAGGTACAGTGGATCAAAAACTAGCTGCAGTGCTGCGCTTAAAGGGTTGTGTTCAGCACCACAAAGTCCGGCTGAAGGCCGGTGTCTAGTGGTGTACCCCAGGGTAAAATACAAGGGCCAATATTGAATTATTGAACACCGGCACATTTATTAATGGTCTGGACAAGAGAACAGAGTGTTCTCAGCAAGTTTGTAAACAATAAGAAATTGGAAGGAGTGGTTGATGCACAAGATGGCTGTGCTGTCATTTAGAAGGACCTTCACAGGCCAGAGAAATGGACCGACATGTATCTCATGATGTTCAAAAAAGGGGGATGCAAAATCCCATCTCTGGGGCAGAATAATCCCACATACCAGTACAAGCTGGAGCCAACTAGCTGGAAAGCAGCTTTGTAGAAAAAAGACCTGGGGGTCCTGGTGGACAAATTGAGTATGAGTCAGCAATGTGTCCTTGAGGCAAAGAAAGCCAACAGCACCCTGAGCTGCGTTAGGCAGAACAACCTCTACAGGTTGAGGAAGGGGCGATCTTTCCCCTCTTCTTAGCCCTGATGAAACAAATCTGAACTGCTACGTCCAGTTCTGGGCTCCCCAGTACAAGAGGCACATGGGCATACTGGAGCAAGCATCTCATATATTTTCAGTACTCTTTACTGTATTTAATGGAAGGTGGTCAAGAGCATTAGGGCAGCATTTTCCATCACAAGATAACAGTCTCAATCCACAGTAAATATTTTAGAAATCTGTTAGTAGCCTATATATCCCTTTCCTCCCCTTTTGCCTCGAACCTTCAGCTCCTAGGACATGTCTCAAAAGAATCAATACATGAAAGTGGATACAACTGCATTTATCCTAAAAGCTTTTATCAAAGGGAGGAAGACCGCATATTTTAGCTGTCAATTCCAGCTATCCACATGGGCATTTTGAACATGCAGAAATTCACACTACTCATGTTAAGTGGGAAACTTGCTCTTAGGTAACTTGAAGGTTCATCCATCCTTTGCAATCTGCTATGACACCACTGCATCCAAAGCCCTTTTGAGACCTCAGATGGAGGATCTGCATCAAGCAGTCACCTTTAGTATCATCTAGGATAGACTCAGTTAGGTAACATATGTTATACAGTAGTTGCAGATTGGACAAGAACTGTCTTATAATGCTACGTGGGACAAAAAAGACAGCTTGAGCTAAAATGGAAAGTGTTTCAAACAGTGTGAAACACTTAAGAAGTTCTGTCTTTAATAATAATGAGCATATATTGTTTCTACAACACTACAGCTGTAGCTGGTTCACTTCGTAATCTGATAGGAAAAAAAAACCCCTAACATCTACTTGGAATGCTCAGCAGAAAGTTTCAGCTCCAAATTACACTTTTAGATTAACAGGCCTGTTTGGAAACAGAGATTTTTAATATTATTTCCCTTCTCATCTCCACGTAAAGAAAGGGAAGAACATACAGCACATCTGAAGAAAGAAATAAACCGATCTTAATCACTAACATAATTTTATATGACAAGCAGAGATATATGAATGGGTTAGAGCCAGCATTTTTCAATACTCCACGCCAGAATATGAAAGAAAGAACGTGGTAAAAAACCAGCAAAGGGAAGCTGGGGGAAACTAAGTTCATCACATTCATGAAAGCATTAAAACAGCTGTGCAGTGCTGTCTCTCTATGGAAAAGTTTTTGTCTGTGGAAGACAGTTCCTTCAGTCTGGTCTGAAGCCTGCGAAAGCCAAACTACTACTTCAAGGATAGCTAAACATGGCTGTACTTTACTTGGTAACGCCCTTCACCAAGCACTCTCTCGGTATCTTCGACACATACTGCTACTGCAAGATTTCTGATAACTAATGTTAGGTGATAAAATAATTTCTCCCTGTTCAAGTTTTTTGAGTGTTGATTATAGGGGGAGTTGGTAGCATAGCTACTAAGATTGTCTGACTTTATCTGACTTTTAAAATTGCCAAACATTAACAAAGAATGAAAGCTTTTATGTCAGGTAGACATTTCAGGGAAGATGGTAAAGGAAGGATGGGAAATTACAGGTAAAATATTTCTCATATGTATATTTAATATTCTTTAAGAAGGAGGATCTTTAGATAAGAAATACTTTCCTCAACTGCAGGAATTGTGGCAGAACTCTATCACCAAACTTTGAAAAAGGAAGCAAAAGTTTGGCATAAGGTATTCTGTAAATACCTCTTTGCCGATTCAGTGAACAGTCCTGAGCTTGGAATCCACACAATCGTATCCAAATTAAAGGCTTTGGGGTAGAGGGTGAAAGTTACAATGGGTACACGGGGAGTACTTGAAAACTTTCATGCCATTTATCTCAGACAGCGCAGTCCACTAGGTCTACAGACCAAAACAGTGCTCAAAGCTTGGGATACTTTCACTCTGAATGTCCATAGGTCTGTCTAATGGACTAAACACCCATTAGAGATCAAAGCACATCATCTGGTTTAGTCTCTTCTGAAAGGAATTCAGTTTTCCTGAGATAAGAATGAAAACATGGTAAAAAGGACAATTCACTTTGAAGGCAGAATCCTTATCCTAACTGAAACACTGATAGAGAAAGCACGCTACCTATGCTTTAAGAGCCTGAAGGAGCAGAGAGGTCATTGTCTGGGCTTGTTCCTCCTACTTGCTGGTAGCAGTCCATCACCAGGCATCATTAATAAAAGCAAGGAGAATCTTTCTGGTAGTTTTCTTTGTCCTTCACATCCTGCAAATGACTGTCAAGGGGAATTCAGTGATTTAAGCCACCTTACAGAGTTGGTAAGAATCTTCTATTTTACAGGAAAAAAAAAAAAATTATTTGATAGATCGATGAATTAATAAAATTTACATCTATTCAGGTTACTGCAGTATTTTCTTCATAATTTACAACACTTTGTGCAAAACTATTGTTTCCAAATGCAGAATTTGCTTTCCATTCAAACAGATGAGGACAGTGCTACAATATGATGTGTATTTTCACACACACCAACGTTTTTAATTGCAACAATGGACGAAGAGAGCATATGAGACAGACAACAAGGGGGATGGCAGATAAATGGTTCTAATCATAAGAAAATACATGGGAGACAATCGAACCAAATGCAAAGGCAACAGGCTGAAGACCATGCACAGAAATGAGGAAGTATTGGGAATACTGCAGAATCACAGTGGTGGGAGTTGGAAGGGACCTCTAAAGACCATCTGGTCCAACGCCCCTGCAAAAGCAGGTTGGACAGGAACGCATCTGGGCGGGTTTTGAATATCTGCAGAGGAGGAGACTGACAGAGCTCTGTGGAATTCCAGCACTCTGTCACCCTCAAAGTAAAGAAGTTTTTCCTCACGTTGAGATAGATCTTCCTGTGTTTCAGTTTGTGCCTGTTGCCCCTTGTCCTGTCACTGGGCACCAATGAAAAGACTCTGGTCCCATCCTCTTGACACCCTCCCACCCTTTAGATATTTATAAGCACTGATGAGATTCCCTCTCAGTCGTCTCTTCTCCAGGCTAAACAGACACAAGTCTCTCAGCCTTTTCTCATAAGAGAGGTGCTTCAGTCCTTTTATCATCTTCATTGCCCTCCGCTGGACTCTCTCCAGTAGTTTCTTGTCTTTCTCAAACTGGGGATCCCAGAACTGGACTCAGTACTCCAGCTGTGGCATCAGCAGTGCAGAGTAGAGGGGGAGAAAAACCCCCCTCGACCTGCTGGCCATGCTCTTTGATAGAAATACTGAGCTCTGGTCCTTGTTCCACACCAAGAGTCAGTAAAAAAGCATACTTAAAACAATTACACAAACTGGAACATTAAGTACATAAAATGAATGGCTTGGATTCACAATGTAACTGCTGACCTCCACGTGCCCTGATTACCACTTATGGAAGATAATTCTTCTCCCTCCCGTGCTCCCCATCACTCCAGAGATATCCTCAAGCAACCAAGCAGAAGGGAAAGAAGAAGAAGAGACAATAATAGAAGCAACATTGAATTTGAAGTGTAGTTTAGAGTTAATGCCCTTTTACACCTTTTGAAATCAGCCATGTTTGTGAAGAGCCTGCACTGCTGGAAGTGATCATTTAACATAATGAAAAACCCAGGAGCTCCTCCCTTCCCCTCAGGTTCATACACTGACAAATTAACTTTCCCATCTCCAATAAATAATAGAATGCAGATCTTAAGGACAGTGACGTACCACTGCTCACAAGTGACAATAAAGTTACTTCTTGATGCATTTAATTTCTTTTGTGATGTTCTAAGAACCAGGGTATTACAAAGTGTGAGGTACGCATAATAACAGGACTAATAGGACTCCAGTTGGATCAGGTAAAAATAGGTTACAAAATATTAGGAAAAGCAATAACGAAAAATACAAAGGATCTCAACCAGTCACATATCAGATGCAAATCCAAATTCTTAAACCCTTGAAAATCAGTCCCAGGAAAAGTTCATGGCCGCTCTTTCAAAAGACAGACATTCCAGTTCTAGGAGACTAAAAGTGGAGGAACCTCCCACGCCAACCCTTTACGTGAACTTTGTTGCCCGAAAGGTAAATTGCATCCTTGATGCATGCACAGAGGTGACCTGAGTAATATTGCTCTCTTAGGACTTGTCGCTGGGAGGTTTCTTCTTAGCTTCCACATCCTTCTTAAAATCTTCAAGCTTCTTTGCAATGTTAGGAATCTGTAAAGACAAAAGCAAAACACAAACAAAACCCACATAAATTAACAAAAAAATCCTGAGCTACATGAGCCTCGGCAGGGAAGACAATACCATAAACGCAACACGAAATTCTATGAAGTTAAAACTGATCTTCTAAAAGGTACCTGCTTCCAGGATCTGTTACCTTGCACAGTGGTTAAAAACAAAGCAACATCAAGCAAACAGCAGATGGAAGCACCTCCCATGAGGCTTCAGGAAATATTTTACATTATTAAGACTAAAAGTCAGACAGTGGTGCTGGGAACAGGAGGGAGGGGGGAAAAAATGAAAAAAAAAAATCACTTTACAGGAAATTTAGTAAGACCAGTTTGGCTTCCTGAAAGAGGAAAAACTGCCAAAGAATAAGCCGATTTAAATACTGATGCACAGGCTTTAATAATGACTTTGGGAGGGGAAGTTAGATTGCACTATACTTGTCACAAACCAAGAGAAAAGAGATGTTCAAGAGCAGCAAATACGTTCGTGAAATTTATGAAGAAATACTTCTCCTGGTCCACCTTGTGGGAACCAAATTTCCCTATCGGGGAATTCTACTGTGTTGCAAATTGGCAACCTTTCGCAGTTTCACACTTGAATGAAAATTCAATTTACCACTTGTGAACTTCAGAACTTCAGCTTTCTCTTGCAAATAACAGCATTTTGAAAGAGCAATCCGACAGTAAATTTTGACAACTTTAGAAATAAAAAGGCAACTTTTAAGGGCAGGGTATAGATTGTCTTATGACTCTAGCTAAAACGAATTGAGAACATAGGATTTTACAAGCTAACTGATTCAAATGAAACAAAAGCAAAGTTCCCTCTGGTAGTTATGAAGTAAATGCCCGTGACTTTTTTCACATGTAACCTGACCATGAAGCAGAAGGAAAGTTAATCCAAATAGACTGCTGTTCTCTCATTGGATGGTTTGAGACTGACAGTACAGATAATATCGTAAGTTTCTCTCTTGCCTTCACTTTCAAAGTTAAGTTCTGTTTGAGCAAACAAAATTAAAAGCCCAGCCTGTAACATACCTGACATTTAAGCTAAACCAAGAGAAGTCCACTGTTGTCAGCAGAACACTCCATGTACTTATAACTAAGCACGTGTGCAAACAGCTGTGGAATTAGGACCTCATTATAATGAGTTTATCTTAGATGTCATCTAAAACAAATCATCTTCAATACCAGCAACAAAATTACCATGTTCATCCTGCAAATCAGTATTACACACCCAGGGAACCATTTCCTGCAAATCAAAAGCATAAGTCCCCCTCTTGTGGCAATACTTTATTAGTGCTGCCAGAAAAGCACTACACCATGCTTATGATACATATTGATGCACCCAAATATGTTCTTATGATTGCATTTTCATAATGCTGCAAAACATGAATTGGAAGGAAAAAACAGCCTTTTATTAATACTCTTAATGGAGTGGCCGAAAAGGAAGCATCACATAAGTTTGCGTGTGAGCAAGAAACAAAAAATAAGAATGCTGCAAGCAAGATGACTTCAATACTGAAGATAAAAGGAAGGTAAAACATAAGTGTCATCAAAGATTTAAGCCTGAAAAGCTTTTTTCTTTTAAAACTAGACTGATATAGATTGCATTAGAAAGGAAAAAAATTATGTTAAATTTCATTGATTCCTCCAGCCTGTAAACAGCTAAGTGACACCGCTCTTACAAGGATTCTGTTGACTGCAGAAATTAAAAAGCCTGCATTGAAGATTCAGATCTAAATCTTCTTTTAATCTAACCCTCACAGTGAAACATCTCCATTCATTGTGAGAACTGAGAGAAAGTTTGCTTTCTTTCTTTCCTCGCTGTGTGAAAGGAAGGAAAGAAAGACTGCAGGTTGACATATTGTTCGAAGTACAAGTAGGTGCTGAATTTTCAAAAAAAGCTGGCAAAGCTTATTTTCATTACTGGTACAGAATACAGACATTTCAGATGCTGTGGAGGATTTTTAAGTAACAAACGGGTGTACTGAGTGGAGAACACTGTGAGCAGACAAACTATCAGAGTCAGGAAAACAGTATTTTTTGCAGCGCAATCTGTGAGCCGCTGCAAAACCTTTTCCGTTTCTCCTGTCTCTATGTACGTAGATACCTGCTTACCATACCTGTGCTTTAAGGCCCCAACACCAGTTAAGGCTCTAAGCATTACTCTTATCACAGAGAAGATGTCAAAGAGGTAGATGTTTTGGTTCCATTTACCTTCTAGTGCATCCGTAACTAAAGTCAGTATGATCTGCATTTTGTTTTAACAAAATAAACCGTCAAAATAAAGACTGATTCAGTTCTGAGTTAGGGAAAACAGTCACATATTTAACGGTGAGAATACAGAGATACTCACATCATAGTTCTGCGCCAGATACATCCCAACCACATTGCCAAGAGTAAAACCAAGCTAAAAAGTAAGAAAGGGAGAAAAGAATAGTTAACATCCTTCCATCAAAAGCATATTGGTTAAAATAAATTAAAAAAAAGGACTACTGCAAGTCATGTAAAGACTAAAGAGTTTCAAGTCCACTCCTACTTAATTTCTCACCTTCTTCCAAAGAGGTGCTATTTTACCCACCTTCCTCACCAGGAAAACCTTGCAATCATTTCCAAAATACAGCACAGTTGTGTTTTGAATATACGTCTCCAACACTATTTAGATCAGACTATGATCATCTTTATAAAATTCTCTTCACACCCACAAAGACAGTCCTCTAAGGCAGGAAAGCACTGTTGGTTGGAAGCGGGGCACAACCTCTTTTGACAACTGTGCAAACTTGTAGTCACTGAGGGGTGTCTGTGAAAATGCACCCAAGAAAGAGAGCAAGAACAAAACAGAAGCATAGTTCCTGGCCCAGACCCTGTTTGCTAGCTGAGGAAAATCCTCAAGCATAACACCCCTTTGGGAGTGAAATAAATTCCTCTCTTCAAAGACAGGTGATGAGATTTTCATTCAGCGACTCCCCCAGACCCTAGATTTTATTTGTATTGTTACATTTCGTAACAGGTACATCCTATACTATGAAGGCTCATTTGATTGTTTTGGAAGAGGACACTACTAATAGTGTGCCTTCAATCACTGCCAGTAGACAAATCAGTCTGAAAACTGAGGCCAGTTCTAGTTAAGGAATTTGTTATTGCTTATGGTCACTGCTGTCAAAATAACAGTATTTTAAGAAAAATAGAACCACTGTCCACAATAACAATTTTGCCACCACATACTGACATCTTTTCCATGCCCAAAGCAGGATACAGTACAGCTCATCTTTGCAGTGACTCAGACTTCATAAGCATCACTGGTGAAGAGCTAGCTATAGAAAACTGAAATTGGTTGAAAACTGCCAAATGAACTATGACTGCAAGTTGCTTCAGTATTTTCTTAAGCAGATTTTTGATCTTATTATTTGTTTGTTATTACTTATCAAGGAGCTTAGCTTTAACAATTTAAGAAAAAGTAGAGTTCTTTTTGTGTATACTGACTACACTGCTTATCATTTGCTCTTGTAGTTTCAGTTACCAGTTAAAGAAGTACCCTGCAAGATATTAACTATTATTTCACTGATGTAAACCAGACCTGTGATTCTTTAAATGCAGAGCATCATTCTAGCAGAGGAGAATTTCCTGTATCTTTAGCACCGTCTGAGAACTCACTTGAAAACACAATCTGGTCCTTGTTTATCAGCAGTTTTCTAGGCTTTACCCTAGAACATTTCCAAAAATGGGACAACTATCATATTCTGCTGTGTGATAAGACTTATTCGGTACAGATAGTACTGATATCAGTACTCCCTTTAAGCAGGTCTGAAAGGTCTAGCGTCGCACTCAAGAGCAATCCACCTAGTTACAATTACTTTTACAATTGACAATTCAAGCAGAGGGCAACATTTCATTGTTTAGACTTCAATTATGCGCCTAGCAAAACATACAGCCAATTAAAATGTGCATATTAACTAAGGACAAGAGAGCTGACGAGAGTTCAGGGTCTTCCAATTTCTAGCCAGCTTTTCAAGTTGCATTTTAAACAAATGTTTATTTTATGCTTAACTCTGGTTAGCAAAAATACATGGCTTGCAAGATTATCCCTTTATCTCCCTGTTACAGCCCTAACAAGGGACAGCAGGAGTCAAATACCCAATCTACACCCAAAAAGGGAAGAACCCCAAAATTAACATATCTTTTTTCTAACATCATAATTAATACAAGGTTTTCGTCTAGCAACTGAAATGAAAAAAACATTGGCAGCAAGCAGTAGAGTTGATAAACACAGAAACTTTGAGAGTGGCTAAGAGTATTTACTGTTTCCAGTGGAGCGGAGAGAGACTACACAAGACAGCTACAGAAATTACTGAGACTTTCATACTTCTTGTTGCATTTTACTTTGAAGCTAAGAAATAGGCCTTATTTACTCTTTTCATAAAAACACGCCAGACTCTCCCAACGTACAACAGGCCATCTCTTCTTGCTCTGTATCAACACTTGATATGAAAATCATGAGCCAGCTAAATTACTCTTCCCCCAGTAAAAGATGAAAGAATATCATTTATTGTTTGTACTTACAGGGACATATCTGAACACAACTAAAACCCTAGAGTATCCTTTCACTATACTGAAAAACAGAGGACTCTTTCCATGCTTTGCTGCAGCAGAAACCACAATCTTTTTCGGTCAGGTAACTTATTTCCATACTTGGCAGTAAAAATAACAGCATCCATTAAGTATTTAATGAAGAGTAGACAGGCACCTAACTTCAGACACTCAGGGAGTTTGTGGGAACATACAGAAAGGAATATTAAAATGAGAGAAGTACAAAAACGTTTAGTCTATTAATTCTGCTGTTGTTAAGGGGATCTAATGAAACGCTGTAGTGAAACATGACCCCTTGCCTTAACTTCTATATATAAAAATCCCCACCTCCAGCAATAAATTCTTAAAGGCGAGCAAAACGGCAAGGACCAAAAACCCCTGCTCCCACGGAGGGCATATGTGCTGATACAAAGAAATTCGAGCAGCAGGCAGGCATCACCCTGAGGAAGCCGAATCTGCTGAATCTCCAAGGCAAACTGCGGGCACCCCTTGGGATGAAAAACAAACCAAACAAAAAGAAACAAAAAAACCCACCACAAACAAACAAACAAACAAACAAACAAGCAAGCAAGCAAAAAACCCAGGAACTTCACTTTCGGAGTTTTAAGGCACCGTTCATGCGGGGCGCAGGGACGAGGCCGGCAGCACAGCAGGCCGGACAGCCTGGACGGCCGACTCCAAAGGCCTGCGGCCGGCTTTGAGGCAGCCGGAGAAGGGACGCGGCCTCAAGCCGCACCCACCAGGATGCTGCGCTGCCGGAGAGCCCACACCAGGCACCGCAGCCCCACTTCGAGCAGCTTCGCGGCCAAGGCGGGGGGAGTCACGGCACGGAGCTAAGAGGAGAGGCCGCCGCCGGCCCCTCAGGTAGCGGAAGGCCGCTCGCCCGGAGCCGCCCGCGGGGCGCGGGTGCGGACGGTGACCGCACACAGCGACTTTCCGCCCTTCGCCGAGGAGCGGCCCCGCCCCGCCGCGAAATGGCGGCGCCCCGCGGAGCCTTACCAAGAACTGCAGCATGGCGCCCGCCTGCCTGCCTGCTTCGTTTCCCTTCCCTTGCTTTCCCTTGCCTTGCCTGCCTGCCGGGGAAGTCAGGCGGGGGGTGGTGGCTCCTCTTCCGGGTGCCGGCCCGCCCTCACCACCGCCCCCGCGGGGAGGGGTGCGCCCAGAGCCGCCCGCCCGCGCCCCTTGGGCGGCCCCGCGGCCTGTGCCCCTCCGGGCCTGGCAACCCCCCGGAGGGCCAGGACTGGGGCGGCCGCTCCCGCCCGCTTTTTGGGATAAGGAACCGCGCTGCGAGGGGGGCGAGCCGTGTATTAAGGCCTCCCTCCCTCCCTCTGCACAGGGAGGCGCCTGGTGTTGGTCTCTGAGCCGGCTGCTCCCAAGGGGCTGCACGAGGATTGCCGAGAAGTTAAATGGAAATTTGTTTTTTTACAGAATGGATAATTTCAAGCTGGGGCCTTCAAGGAAGGATCAGGGGAAGTAGGCGTCTAGCTGTGGGCAAAATCCTGTACGATTTGGGTGCCTCGTGCCTCAGTGCTTGGGAAATCTCAGCCTCCAGTGCCAGAGAAGGCTGAAGGAAAGGTTTATCTTCTTCCCCATGCCCCAGTCGGCGCTTGCTAGACCACACCTATGGCCAGGTTTGGATCTTCAGCAAAGGAAAGACTTGGACAAATTGGAGGAAGCTCAGCAGAGGGCCCCGGAGCTAATCATGGCTGCAGACCTCCCTGCCAGGAGAGGCTGAAGGAGTGGGACTGGTTCAGCCATGTGGGGGGACCTCACAGCAACCCCCAAGGGCCTGCCAGGGGGTTCCTGGTCAGCTGGAGCCAAGCTCTTCATAGTTCTGCATGTTTAGAGGACAGGAGACAGCAGGGACAAGATGAAACGGGAGGTCTGGACTGGATTTAAGAGTAGAGTGTTTTGTCAGTTATGGGAAGCAGTTGGCCCAGAGAGATTGTGCCATCTCCACCTTCGGAGGTTTTCAAGACCCAGCTAGGTTAAACCCAGACCAGCCCCATTCTAAGCTCAGAGCTGACCCTGCCCTGAGTAGGAGGTTGGACTAGGGACTTCCTGAATTGTCCTCCCATCTGAATCATCCTATGATCCCACAAGAGCTTTCAAAAAAACTACTGTGTTCCCTTTTTTCTTACTTTTTTTTTCCCCCCATACCATTTCAGATTAAAAAAAACCAAAATGTGGCTATTGTGGAACTGCTAGGCAACTATACCCTGAAACCAAGTTAAGTCAAACGAAGCCTCCATTCCCAGAAAGCTCAGATGCTGCAACAGAAAACATGTAGCTCCCTGCCTTTCTGGGGCAGGTATCTTGGTGAGGTAAAGAAGTATCTTCTACCCATTTTAGGAAGGGAAGCACAGAAAGATACTAAGTAACTCTGATTCTGATCCTGGTGATACTGTAGTGAGGAGCTGAACTTGAGACAACTTTTCTCCTGAATTTCAGGCTGTCCCAAAGTGGCTGTATTGTGCTTCCCTCCCTGGTCCAGAGCTGACATCTGGAAATGGCACGCAGAGGTTTGGATGGATGTGACCCAAGAGCCAGTGCTGGGATTCCTTGCCTTCTGGAGTGGCGCTCCCAGGAGTCTTGGAAATGAGCTTGGTTCTGAAAACAGGAACAAATCACCTAGTAATACCTATTTTCCTAATGCTGAGGCCTTCTACCTTTGTGCATGATCATAACACTGAGATAATGGTGGTCTCCAGCCTGAGCACATGTCAGAATTCAGAAAGAGGAAACAAGGCTTTTAGGAATAATAATGCCTCCACAGTATCACCACAGGGAGACACGGCTTTTCCTGTTTTCTACTCATTGAAAATGTTGTTATTATGCTTAGACTATAATGAGTACAACATCTGTTGGACAGTCTTGACTCAACAGTGCTGCACACAGTTGTTTTCCTACATGCCATGAGTTTCCTCTGTGACATTTAATGGGCAGCCAAAAATAGTTTTTTTCCTTTAGAGTAAATTCGTTCCATTTACATCAGCCAACACTGAATCATTTTGAGTTAGAGGCTGTAGAGGGTGGGTATGGTGAATGGCATTCATTATTGGAAGGAAGAGTTCAATCTGACAGCTATAAATGCAACTATCATGCCTTTATAGCTGGGGGGGCTGGGGAGGAAACAAACAAAAAAAAGAAACAACCCTTCTTTTTTTTTAGCTCCTTTAGATATGTTTTCACTTCAGACCAGAGAGTCTCATCAGCTAGCAGCATCTACTCCAGTCTGGGCATTGGCTGTAACTTGGCTGGAGCGCATTTATATGATCTTGAAAAAGAAAGGAATCAGGAATAGGCACACAAGTGGTGTCTCCAACATCACCAATGCTGTTCTGGGCAATCTTCAGGAAGTGGAAGGAGTCCATTGTGCTACATGGCACCGGTATTGGTTTGCCTGCTTGGGAATGGGTCAGTTACATGGCCTGCTCTTCATTTGCTTTGCTTTTTTTATTCCCTGCTTGTCCTGCCAGAGTAATAAACCTTCTCAGACCAGGGGCTCAAGGCTGTTTGAGTCTTCTTTCAGGTAGCTCTGGCAGCTTCTTCTCTTGTAGCTACCAGCTCGTGCCATACTAATTGGTAACAGCGTGTGCAGAATAAGGTTGGGATGAGGAGCAGCAGCCCAAATGGGAGTGCATTGAGCTTGTCTACCAAGCTGGCTGCATTTGACTGACTACCCCAGGAAAACCTGGGCTCAGTGAGACTGACAAATGATTTACATCATCTTTGCTTTGGTGCCTTCCACCTTGCCATCACACACACATTTTTTAGGAAACGGAGTCTTTTGTGTGGGAAAACTACAGGTCCAAATCCAGAAGTGAGTCCCTGCAGTGTAAAGAAGAATGTAAAAGTCACGGAGCACCAGTGAGATCCCAAGAGCTACTGCATGCCTTTAGTGAAAACCAAAACCATTCAGCTGAAATGCTGAATATCAAGTACAGTGAGTTGTTAAGTCACCTGCAGATGAGGCATACAGATAATCTGATAATTTTGAACAATAAGTACGTGCAGGCAAGTTGTAAAGGCCACAGTAATACCCATACATAAAATGAACAAAGTCTTTGAAAACAGATTGTACCTTGTAACCAAGAATCTTGAAGAGAAAGCTACTTAAAATGAGTAAAGTTGGAAAGGTCATCTTTCTAACTGAGATAGGGACAAAAATTTGTATTTTTAAATACATCTGGTGAAGACTTTCTCAATGTTATGTACTTTACTCAGGTCCTCTACAAGTATAGTCAAGTTGGCGAGGTATACAGAAAACTTGTTTGTCAGGAAGTACTGGGTATTCTACATTATGCTCAATTGCTAAATCATATTGGAAAAGGCATTCACGTTCATTTCATATTGTTTCTAACATGCATGTGCAGGTATATATATACTCCATGCTATGGAAAGTGAGAATCCCTTTCTTAAAGGATAATATTTCATTTACACTTTTTTTTTTTTTTCTGATAAGTTGGCTGATGTATAAACATACCAGGACAAGACAGTTTTGTATGTTAGGGCCAGTAGAAAAAGAAGGGTGTTATGCCATTATATTATGAGAAATGCTCACAAAGAAGAGCTTATGCTCTTATACCAACATAAATCTATGGGCCCAGATGGAATCCACCTCAGAGTATTAAGAGAACTGGCTGACATCGTTGCAGTGCCACTGTCTATGATATTTGAAAAGTCATAGAGAGCAAGGGATATTCCTGATGACTGAGGAAGAGGGCAAATGTCCTACCTATCTACAAGAAGGGCCCAAAAGAGGGCCCAGGAAACTGCAGACCCATTAGCCTTACTTCAGTCCCTGGGAAAGTAATGGAATGAGTCCTCCTAGAAGCTATTATGAGCCAAGTGAACTAAGTGATTGGGAAAAGCCAGTGCAGATTTACCAAAGGCAAGTAATGCCTGAAAAACTGAATCACCTTCTACAATAAAATAGCATTTTCTGTCAACATGGGGAGAGCAGTGAATGTTGTTTACCTGGACTTCAGCAAAGCATTTGCCAGTGTTTCTGGCAGCGTTCTCCTGGACGAACTGGTAAGATATAAAATGGATGGGTGATCTGTGAGATGGATACGAAATGGGCTCACGGGCCTCACTTAGAAGGTGGTGGTCAATGGTTTTGGCAGGAAAGACTGAAGGAGTTAGGTCTTATCTCCCTGGAGAAAAGAAGGCTCAGGAGGTACCTCATCACAGTATTCCAGCACTTAATGGGCAGCTACAAAGAGGATGGAGGTTCTCTTGTCACATGGAGCCACATGGAAAAGACAAGAGACAATGGGTACAAGTTGCACTGGGAGAGGTTTTATCTCAGTATAAGAAAGAAATTTTTTACAGTGAGAACAATCAATGACAGGAACAACTTTCCCAGGGACGTGGTAGAGTCCCCATCACCAGAGGTTTTCAAGATGCAATTGGACATGGTAGTAGATAGGCTCCCTTTCACACAAAATATTGGACCAGGTGACCTTTTGAGGTCCCTTCCAATCTGGTCTATTCTATGATTCTATGATACTAAAAATAATTTCTGTCCCAAACTGCATAGGTACTTTCTCCACAAACATTTGACCCAGTGAGTGGTCAAGTGGTGATCTTCTCACTCTTCCTTCCAACTTGCTTTTTCTGTACAGTCAGTAAATATGTTATTATCTGACCCGAAAGCAGCAACAACAAAAGATTTGATGTGAATACTTGTGATAATTGTGTTGCAAGTGTCTGAGAGTTAGTTTCAATAAAGAAGTAGTATTGATGACTGAGCCATGATGAGGATGTAAGCAAGGCAAGGTTAGTAGGGAGGAATAGTATTTTAGCAGTCTAAGTGATATCCTGAGGGAAAACGTTTGCCATAAAAGCCCTTTCTCAGATCTGAACATGATTTAAGGCTTAGGATATAAACATTGATTTTAAAAAAGTATTATTGTTGTACCTTCACATTAGCTAATACACAACTTCGAATGTAAGCCCTCAGGATACATATAAATTTAAGTGCCCTTTTAATACCACTCCTCATTTTCAGTGTATAGCTGAAAAGGGGAGTGGAAACCAAATTTCCTTGAGCTAGAAATTCTGTAAAATAAACACCAGATGGTGCCAGAGAACCATATACTAAAATTTCTGGTTACTTTTTATTATGTTTAATCTTTAGATTTTGTTTTCAGTTCTGCCCATTTTCTTTGCCTTAGTAAAATGTCTTTTATATATTCTCTGCTGTGGTTGAACAGTTTCTGAGGAGCTGTAATTATCCATGACTAGTTTTGTCTTGCCGCGGAATCATGCACTGTTTTAGTACACAATAGATACAGAATGTATTATAATAGATACAGAATGTATTGTATGCATAATATGTATAGAACAATATGAATAAATATAAATAAATCAGAATTGCAGGGCAATCAGCTTATCAAAAACTTAGCAGAGCTCACCACCTTTAAATATACCAACCTGAAAAAAGCTAAATAGCCTTTCAGTTTGCATCTCCTCAAATCTTTTCTAGTGGAGGTACAGTTTATTGTTAATTTAAACCTGTTGAAAGCATCTTTTTCAAAATAACTTCCCTCCTCTCTCCTCTCAGATGTTGTAACCCAAATATCCTCTGGAGTTCTCTGATCAATAAGCTAGTATATTTTTCACAGAAAAACAAAAGGCATTGCTGACTTACTATGTGAGTCTGAAGTTGTTTAAGGCCAAGTTTTCAAGTGTAGTTACTGACCAGAAGAGATAGGTGTTTTATGTTGGCTCATATTGACCCTTTTAAGGTCTAATTTTTACACAGAGCACTATGAGATTCAAAGGTAATTCCTGACACCACCAAACACAGATAGTTGGCCTAATTCTATACAGGAGGAGAAAAAAAAAACAAAAAAAACCACAAACCCAAACTAAAATTGCTAAACCATTTACTTTATAAAAATGGGCCTTTTTTTTAGAAAAAGGAAATTACATTTTCCTCAAAATGTATGCGAAAGTATTGAAGTCTTCCTTATGTTAGCTGTACACTTGAGTCTGTCCAGCTCTGTGTGAACGGTTTGTCAGGGGCAGAGAGCACAGCTGAGTTTCTCAGATCACCCTTCAGACAACCTCTAAGTGTTTGATGGGCCACCACCAGACCCATACCTGGAACAGGGAGACTCTGTCAGACATCAGTTGGCCTAGGGGTCTCTAGAATGAACTCCAGAGCTTTCCGTTGTCCTAAAAGTTCTCTTTTCCAGAAAAAGGGAAACTTCAGAGCATGAGGAGTGTGAGCCCCAGGAGAAACAGAAGCGATAACCTACAGAAAGTGTCTGAGCAGTTTTGCTGAAGGACAGCATGACCCACGAGTTGGAGTTGAGGGGTCTGTCACAGTCCTGGGGTGACGCAACAATGCAGGAGCCTGGCCTAGCTTCACTGAAGATTGTTTCTGCATTTTCCAATAAAATCAGGAATTTGTCCTTATTCTCATTGCATGGTCTGATGCTGGATGTCCTAATTCAATCTATGACCCTAAAAATCTAAGAGTTACTCCTCTTTAGAGTAACCCCACAAGTTGCTTGGCACAAAGGGACTCAGAGGGACTTGAGAAATAGCTAGAAAGCCCAAAAGACCAGCTGAATTTTCTTTATGTACAAAGTAATAATAATAAGATGCCCCTAAAACAAACCAACCACGTCAATTTCAAAGACGTGCTTTGAGTGAAAAAGAAAAGAGAATTCAACCTCACTTTTTTTCTTGTAGATACATGAAAATGCATTTCCTGACCTGTTTGGGAAATGAACCATTCATTCCACCGTGGCATTGCAGCTTAATTCTGCATTTCCACAAAAGGACATCTCCAAGCGCTATCTATGACTTGATCATATACTTTGGAATTGCATTATCTAGTGACATACACGGCCTACAGATGATTCTAACCTACCTGCTTAAAATCTGACTACACACCTCAGTGGCTCTGGTTTCCCACATGTAAATGGCTCTGCTTTATCCTTTTCTGTCCATTCCTTCAATACCTATATATGTATAGGCAGTTTATATTTTAACTTGGGCTCACGTAGCTTTCAACTGTTTCACCTTGAGATCAGTCAAACAGTGGAGCGTGTTACTCAGAGAGGCTATGCCATCTCCGTCCTTAGACTTGTTCAGGACTCAACTGCATAAAGCCCTGAGCAACCTGGTCTAAGCTCAGAGCTGCTTCTTGGAAGTGGGGGTTGGACTAGAGGCCTTCTGAGGTCAATTCCCACTTGAATTATCCTAACCCATGATTTTACTATAGCTCCTGTTTATATCCACTCATTCATTTCTTCTTCCTTTCAATGAAGGAAACAGATTTTTCAGTCTTACTAAGCCTTGTATCCAAAAATCATGAAAAAACCATGCCTACCCTGCCAGGCAGAGTAGAAGCCTATCCAGCAAAATTTCCAGTGTATAAAGAAAGACCCAAAAGACTGATAATTTTATATTTAGGCAGGGTAATGGAGTATCTTGAATACAAATGAGTTGTGGTTTTAAGTTTTTACCCTGAAGCTGCAAGATCTAGAAATGTTCTCTGAACAGCTCCTCCCTCAGCCAACTGAGATGTTCCCATGATCGCGTGCCCCTGGGACAAGGAATTCAAGAACACTGACAGCTGATTCAAGGAAGAAATTATAGAGCCATGATACTTTTCAGCTCCAGCTGCTGGACTGTTGCTTGACAAGGGCAGTAGTGTGGGAAGCACCTTAATACTCCTGTGGTTCACAGAGAGGCATAATTGCATGAGCAGATAATAGACGTGTAATGAATTCCTCTCTGTGCCAGACCCGCAGAGGGCATGAGTGCCAGTCACGGAGATTTAGCTGGCAGTTTCAATCCGTAGCTGTGCATGCAGCTGTGGGAGCTCTTGGTTCAGGTCCTCACATTCTGGTTTAGAGACAATCGTCACAATCACATTAGATGGGAGACACTGGGAAAATAGCCCCGTCACTCACAGGATTACAGCAATCACCAGCACACAATTTTCTGAAATAGTTTTTCAGAACAGTGCTAGAGCTTTTTAAGAATCCAAGTCCTATCAAATGTGCAGGAAAAAGAGCAAAGAAAAACTGTTATTTATAGCTGAGCTTGCTTGCTGCTGTTAAGAGCTCTGAGTGCACCAGCAGGCTCTGCAGTCTCTACTGCCACACCTGGTGTTGTGAGATGGTGCTGGGAGAAACCTCACTGGGAGCCTCCATGCCTTGGGTCAGAGGCTGCATGGGTGCTCCAGTCCTCGGTTCTGTCCAAAGCAAGGCTGCAGCTGTCCTGGTCACCATCACAGCCTGGCTGCCTGGTTAGACAGATCTTTGCCCCCCTAGCGCCTGCTGGACCACCACCCTCAGTGCCTGGCATCCTCTCCACACCCACTGGGCAGCCCACCCTGCTGCTCCTGGAGCGCTACTTTGTCCTGACTAGCTAGAGTGCAATCACTTGTTCCTGAGAGAAAGAAAATAAAGAAAAAAAACTTGCCTGAGCAACCTTTGTGGCAGAAAGGTCAATGCTTTCAGAGCAGCTATAAAAAGAAGACATAGGCAATGTAATTAAAAGAATATAATTAGAATGTGTCTGGCAGAACACCTGAGTAATGACCTGAGATTTAAGTATAGCTACATCTTCTGGATGTGAGTGGGGAGAGTGTTTATGGCATTGGATGAGTGTTGCTCTCTCGGGTGAATACTCCTCAGAGTGATGTTCTTTGTCACAGCTGCTCCTCTGGCAGAAAAGCGAGCTCAAAAAAAGATTTGGAGGTGAAATCAGGAACCCACTATTCTCCTTAGTGCAGAAGACCTGCATGTTTTTTAAGGTGATGTTAAAACACCTTACTGTAATTTGGCATAGATCTGTGCTGGGACTGAAAAGGGCAGCCCTTGTCCTATCCCCCTTGGGACAGCTGGAAAACAAGCCCTACTTAAAAAACAACCTTTCCCTTGCCTAGGTTAGTTCTTCTCATAACTAAAAAGTGCCAGCAAGAAACAGAGATCTGTAACAAGCAGCTGTACTAGGAAAACGTGTACCATCCTTTTAGTGATATTGTGGGTTTATTTAATATCACCATAGGCTCTGGATTTCTTAAGCATGCTTTCTGCTGCTAAGGTGTTGCTGGTTACTAAAATAATAGAACATAACAGTGTTTTTAGCTAGTAGCTGAAGATACATAAGCCTTCTTTAACACATGTTCAAGAGTCATCCAGAGCTTCTGGAATTAAGTTTATGATATTGTGTATCAGTAAAACCCATGTAAATGAAACATCATACTGGAATTTCAGAGTGGTGATCAGTAGATGGTGCTCTTTTCCTAAGCAAGAATTTAAGAAATATTTTCAAATTATCAAAAATATTACTAGCCTCTTTCAATCTTTTTATGCCACAGCTAGATAATATTTATTAAAAATCAAGTGTCAAACACTTTTTTTCTTCCAAAAGTCACTCCAGATTTTCCCCATATTTCATAACAGACAGAGACTGGTTTAACTGAACCACTTCATTAAATTTGGTGGAATAATCTAATTATGGTGTTGCACTTTACCAAGCAGCTCTTCAAAAAGAATGAGATTATCTGTTCAGATTTTAATTAGCTCTTCTTTTTCTATCATAAGGTTGTTTGTTCTGCTTTTTATGAAAAAAAACCCCAAAACAATAATAAAAAAACCCTTTCCCAAACAAAAAACCTCATACTGTCTGTTATTATTTTCTTAGACATAATTTCTTCCTAATTTCTTCTTATTCATTTAATGCAAACAATCTGAATGAATGTAGACATCAACTGTAGGGTCAGAATATTTTACCACCTGTTCTAGTTACAGGAAGGATGTCAAGAAGAAAAGATTTTTTTAAAGTGCTCTCAAAGTCAATTAAAAACTCTTGTCTTGGAAAAGCTTCCAGGTTTGCACTGGAAGAAGTTCAGATGACTTCATGGGATGAATCACAGAAATCATGCCTTTGCAGGACTGTGGCTCTCAATATATGATTATTCTATGATGCAAGAAAATCAACAGTGATGCTTTGTGCTGAACCCTGTTTGTATTTCTTTTTGGTCTTCAATGGAAATTAGAAACCTGCACAAATCACACAGAACTGAGAAATCCCACTTAACTTGATTACTGTTATTTGATATTCACTTTCTTTCTGTCTGTCTTTGATGAGTGTCATAGTCCCTGGCAAGCAATCAGAGTTCAAATGCTTCCAGTTAACGAGTTACCAAGAAATTTTGTGCTGGCAATTCCCAAGTTTCCATCATTGAACAAGACAACCCATTCGAGCAAATCTGGGAAGCACAGTTTCTATGAGTGCTCTTTGGCAGCCCTGCCCCTGTGTGCTGTGTGCCTGGGAGCCTGAGATTCCTGCTACTGGGCAATTACAGCCCCACAGAATCTCCAGCCTCCTCCTGGCTTTGGGGTGCGGGCTAAGTATTTTAAAGGAGCCCAAGGAGTCTCACTTGAGACTTTCAAGTGCTAGTAAAATCCAAAAGACTTCAGCTGCCTTTTTGAGGTTCTGTCTTAACTATAGAAAGGCTTGGGTATTTAGTATAATGGCTAATCTCATTCTCATCACTATAGTGTCTGAGAAAGCCAGCATCTGAGGCTAGCAAAAGGAAGGAAAGTAGAAACCACTTCAAGCGATTCTTAAATCTCTGTAAGAAATACTTTTTTCCCCTATAGATTTTGATGTGTCATTGATAATCATTATTTTTATCCCATGAGATCTTCAAAAGCATCCCAACTATGAGGACATCCTGATCTTTTTTCCATAGCTGTCCAGTGTATGCAAGGTCTCAGGGGACTGCTGCCCTTACAGAATGGAAAATTTACAAGAATTTAATAAAAATGAAACAAAAAGTCTGGAACTCATACTACATGCAAAATTTTTCCTACAGTGATTTTTTAAATCCTTTCAATGATCTTTCTGTTTAGGCCAATGTGATGTTACAGGGGGTATAAAAATCACTGTGGTTTCAGACATATAAAGTCAAGGATATTGTAGGATATGAGACTCTAGCTTAAGCAAAAATATTTGAGTTTTTCCAGACTGATCAATGTAAGATCAACTTCGTGCTCTATACTTGTCTACAATATGTTCATTTAGAACAGGCGATATAGCTCTGTTTCAGTAACGGAGTGCTTCTGCTTTCATAGACTCATTTAGATGTGAAGAATGAGATCCTTCGCTTTAATAGCATAATTTTTTTAAGATGGACTGATAGATATGTCTCTGTTATGCTTGGAAGCATTGCGGCTACGTAGGTTGTAAACTCTGTAGATGAGGAAATGCAATAGACTTAAAGGCCTAACTCCAAATTATGAAGAGCAAATTTACAATGGGACTAATGTTTTACCTTCTGAAACATTACCGAAATAACGAACTGAGATGATCCAGTCGACCCTAACTTCTCTCTGGTAGTGTTTCCAGAAGCAGCAAGGTAAGCTCATGCTTTCCATGAACAGACGCTGTTAGTCACACTGTCATGTATGTACACTATTAAAATAACACACCATGTTCATGTACGTATCGTGTAAGCTTTATATAATATTGTGTTCATTTTAACATGGTGTAAAAATCTAAATGAAATTAAGTAGTAAGCTCTGATGATTCTGAATGGGAAGAATTTTCACTCCCAAGGAAGCAATTTAAATATTTTTTTTTTGTTTCAGATTGAAGCATCTGTTACTGTTGATATTTAATTTCTGAATGGGAGAGGAATGAGTAATCTCAGGGATGAATTGCTATGTGTATTTGATTCTGTGTTCTTGTGGGAGGCTACACAAAAGTGTCTTAAGAGCTCTGTGAAGTGCTATTGTGTTGTACAATGTGTACTGGTTCTTGCAAGTCCTTATTACAATGTTCCTGACCTCTGCAAACTATTTTAGAGCATATATTTTCTAGTGTGTATTTTCTAAACATATTATTTTCATTTATCACAGGACAAAAAAAAATAGGGATACACAAGTGCTCCAGCTTCACCTAAAACACTTCGTATCAGTCATGGTTTTCAACAACACATATAGTCAGATGCTCTTAATCTGATCCTGGGTGGCAATTCTTAAATATCAGTGCTTAGTATCTAAGTTGGTATTTTGGCCTGGCCTTTTTTGCTAATTTTCTACTGCTTGTTTCAGAAGATCATGATAAGACCTGCTGTTTTCCAGGCAGAGCTCCCTTCAGAATTCTGTTTACAAGTGCTTTTTTGATGTTTTATTGCATGGAAGCAAAAGTTGTTCTTCAGATACAAAGATCTGTGCTTCTCGAGAGGCTTCTTAATATATTGATGGTAGTTGCAAGTTCTTTTCACATTAATTCATGACTTGCTACTTAGGTCAAAGCAAAGAGGTTCTGGCAACACCCATTTTAAAGTGAATATTAATAAACAGTGTGATAGTTAATGAGCATGAGGATATAGACTTGAATCACAGGTATCGAATGCATGCTCCCGTTGCCTTAGTAACCATTCGTTCCCCACTGAGAATTTAACTTAACCCAATATTCAATATGAATTTAACCCTCAACTATTCAGCTATTTCCCTATTATAGTAACTGGAAACATTTCCCACTGCCTGAATAAAAATTGCTGGAAGAAATGGTAGCTAATTTTTAACATTATGGAAGATCTTTGGCTCAGTTCAGTGTTCACCTGTTAAATACCCTAAGGACAAGACAATTTTCTCCTATCCATTTTGTTTAAGAACTCTGCACATAAGGGTCCAAAGCCTCATTAAAAATCACTTTATATCTGAGGATGAGTTGCTGTGGAAACCTACAGGTAAACAAATATTGTTCTAAGGTTACTGATGCCTGTTTAACGAAGTGGTTAGCAAAAAAGAAAGGTAATATTCTTTTCCCCTTCCTGTCCCTTATTTGCACCAGATAGCTGCTTGCACATATAATCCACTTAATCATCATGAAGAAGGATGGCTAGATATATACCTCTTCCACCTTTTAGCATCTTTTTTCAGTGTAACCTTTAGCAAATACCAGCTATCTGTAGAACAGAAAACCGCAGGTAACTACTGGCAAAAAGCAATGACGGTCTTAAGAGTTACAGTGAGAAGAGTTACAGGTGACTTATGGATCTCCTTCTCCTTTCTGACATTTCCATATGGTGACTGTGGAGCCAAGAACACTTTTCAGTTTATGCAACAGCCCCTCCTCTCATTCTTCTCTCAGCCTGATTTCCAGGGAAAGGAAATCCCAGCATGCTGGCCAAAAGGGGTCATGCCAGGTCTGGGAGGCTGGGAGACCAGGAGCCCAAGGCTGCAGCAGACACCACAGAGCACACCAGCTTCGCAGCGCAGGCGCAGCCTAAGATAATGTAATGGTCCTTCTGTCTTCTCTCCATACACAGGGTGCCCAGGCAATTATCCCTGCAGCTTATTCCAAAAGCTCACTCTAATTATTACAGTTCACATCTGCTGAAGCGTGAAGAGAATTAAGTCAAAGCTTAAAGTAGGAAACAAAGAAAGAATCAAAGTGTTGAGCTGCAGTTGGAGCTGCTTCTGTACTTAGGGAATGTTTCGCAGTACACTGTAAGTCATATCTTAAAGATATAAAGGGAGAAAGGGAATTAAACTGCTCTCCCTTCAAATCTTCTCGAACTAAGATGAGGTCCACAGAAGGCATACCTACACTGAACATTTGTGCTGGCATTGCTCAGGGATATGAGGAGGTGTGATGCCTGAGTGACGGACCTGTGCTAGCAGAGAAACCTTGGCAAGAAGCAGTTATATAGACAGGAAAGCCGTACTTCAAAGTGTCACAGGTTGCACTGCGTGAAGTGCATCTGCTGGAGCTGTATTACCAATTAGAGCAGTTTGCGTTAGTGTATCCCAGAGTCAGTGAAGCCTCACTAGACACAGTCCTCTTATTTAGATTGTACCAGATCCCTATCTTTTTTTCCTTTCACTATCTTGTTTTGCTGTTTCAAAAGTTTCATTTTCCTTCTGTCTAAAACACTCAGAAGAGCACAGCTGTGTCGTGCCACATGCCCCTGTTAAGGCTGTTGAAACACAGCAACATATAAAACAAGTTCATTTTGAATGGTCTATTGAGTTGATGGCCTGGACCCCAGACAGAACTGCTTAAACACAGTCTCCATAGAGCCTTAAGACTTCTTTATAGGGGGAAGCATGTCTGCTGAGAAAAACAGTATTTAAGCACGAAATGAAAACTTACATGACTATGCAGGAGCAGAATTGCACAAAGGGAAGTAGCACAGTTGAAAAGCCTTCTTTAATCATAATACTCTCTAATTTTTCACCATAATATATAATTATTTTACATGCAGTATATTATTTATGATGTGAATGTCTCAAGACAAGCTGCGCTGGATTTGGCTGGGTTGGAGTTGATTTTCTTCCTAGTAGCTGGTCTTGGCTTTGTGCTGGAAACAGCATTGATACTTCAGGGATATTTTGGTTATTGCTGAGCAGTGCTTACACAGCTGCTCCTCACACCACCCCACCAGTGAGTAGCCTGGGGGGAGGGGGGAGAGGGGGACAGGGAAACGACACAAAAAGTTGGGAGAAGGCACATCTGGGACAGCTGACCCCAAATGACCAAAGGGATAGTCCTTACCATATGACATCATGTTCAGCAATAAACTAGGGGAAAGGAGGTTGGCCAGGGGAGGGACAGCTGGCAGGGCCACTGCTCGGGGACTGGCTGGGCATCAGTCGGTTAGTGGTGAGCAATTGTTTTCATTTGCATCGCTTGTCTTTCTTTGGTTTTATTTCTCTATTATTATTATTAATAATAATAATATTATTGTTACTAAAAAAAATTATTAAGCTGTTCTTATCTCAACCCACAAGTTTTCTTACTTTTACGCTTCCAATTCTCTTCCCCCAATCCTGCTGGGGGGGAATGAGTGAGCAGCTGTGTGATGCTCAGTTGCTGGCTGGGGTTAAACCAAGACACGAGCTAAATGATTTTCAAAGTCCCATTCCACCCCAAATGAAAAGGCCCATAGAAACACCATAAAAAGAAGTGAATTATGTGAATAAGTCTTATTTGGAGAAACTATTTTGTTGCTGTTGTTCATAAATGATCTTTGACTTTCATTCCAATTAGGCATTTTTCTCCCAACATTATCTCCATTCCCTCTGCCCAAGGATCCTAAACAGTTTTCCCTGATCCTTCTACCTCAGCATTTCCACCTTCTTTACTCCTTGGCACAGGTTAAAGCCTAAAGCTCAGAAACCCTGAGAAGAGCCTTTGCTGCAAAACCCAGGCTGTAGACTAGGCAAAACAAGCACATTCTTCCTTAGTATTTGAATATGTTTCTTCAAAGGAAGACGGCAAACTAGGCACGACTGGCAAGGTGCCATTGCAATGCTTTCTTTGCATAGATGACAGTAATGGCTATGATGTTCTTTGTGCTTTTTGTGGTCCTTCATTTCTTTCTTCAAGCAGAGCGCTGTAACATCGCATTTAGAAAAACCCATTCTGAGGAACCCACACAGTTGCAGTCACGAGCTCTGCAGTCTAGCAAAGCTCTACAACACATGTTTAAATCTAAGATGTGAGCTCAGGAGCTTGTTGTGGTCAGGGGAAACTTCCCAGTTTTCAGCCTATGAGTTTACAGATACAGAGGAGCAGCAAGATTTGAATGTTTGGCTTGAGAAGCAGGGCTTTCACACTGTGGAAATGTCATGGATCAGGGTGCTGAAGGACGTTCAACTCTTTGTATAGCCAGGAACAGCTTAGGTAGCAAGGGTGCTGAAGGGGGTGCTTCAAAAAACAAATCAGGCTTTCCTTCCAGGGCTGCTTTTCATCTGGTTTCATTCCCTGAACAATTTGGTTTCATTCCCTGAAGCGGGTCATAGGATCAGAAAGGTGGGAGGGTGCAGCATGCGGCAGTAAGAGAGACATGGTGCCACGTCAGAATAGTTTAAAACTCTTGTGGAACTGCAATTTTAGGTACAGTTGCTCTCCCCCTTAGCAGAAAACTAGTCTATGTCCTGTTTCTTTCATTCTCTAGTAAAATAATGGGATGGAGAGAACACAAAAGCTACAAAATCAGCCTGATGAGTTCCTGTACCCCTCAGCCCCACAATTACAAGGTGTGACTGATTACTGGATATAAAAAGCTCTTTGTCTCTTGGAAAATTTTAGTATTGAAAAGAAGGTCCCTTTCATGCGTGTGTTCTCATCTCACTCCGTTTGCTTTTCATATCTTGCAACAAAGAAAAGTTATGCTGTAGTTAGGTTGTTAGTAGCAGAATTTCAAAACAGCTTTGTGTCTGCAGACTGCACATCTGTTGGCTGTCAGGTATTATTCAGATTCCTTTTTGCTTTGAGAGAGATGTATGGCAACATTAAAAAAGATACCGAATAACCATCCTGCAATAAAGCTTTTGATGAGCGTGAAAATCATTAGGCCAGACAGGCAGGTAGCTGTTCAGGACCTGCTAGAGTGGGAGTGTGAAAAGGAATCGGTGAATAGGCTCTTAGATCCAGAGGGAGAGTTTCTCTTCTCTCTTCTTCTTTCCCCTTGTATTTCTGAGCCTCAGAGGAAAAAACACTAACAGCGTGAAAGTTAGCAATATTGGAAATGTTGTGGAGAAAGCAATGCTGAAGGGTACAAATGCAGCTGACAGGAATGCATTGAAAACACCCGTTATAGATCTCTGAGCTCTTTGGGGCAACGAAACATTTCTGTGCTGTCTGTGCAAGTGCTGTCACCTGATAAGACTTCTAAATTGTAACACAATGCCAATGCAAAGAAAAGATAAGTGCAGCGAAAAGCAGTGTGATGTCTAGGAGGTAAAAACACTGCCACTGACACAGGGTTTTCTTTTGAAATCAAGCTCATGACTATTGTTTTAACTAACTCATGCTAGTGAGAAATAGCCGTAAATGGTTTTCAGTCCATTAGCATTAAATATTTTTCATCAGCAGATGTCAATACATTTCATGACCAACTCAGTATGTTTGGCATCATTTTGCAAATGGGGAAACTGAGGCATAGAGAAGTAACAGAGTTTCATTCAAGGTCACTCATCTCTCTGACAGCACCACAGTGAATACAAACCAGGAATCCAACATTTTCTGCAACATTATCTTATTTAAAGTGTGGATGTGTATTTGTACGTATAGATGCCCACACATATATAAGCAAACATATATACCTTCAGATATTCTAGAAATATTTGGAAGTATTATTCCATATTATTCCATACCAGCAATCACCTTGTCAGGAAGGCATTGAACACAACTTATCAAAGGCGGTTCAGAATAATCTTCTCTCTAATCACTTTCACCTTTGTAATCCATTAAAAGACACATCTCTGTTGTGCCTTCCGTCTAATTTTTTTTCAAGAGACCCTACTGATCTGACATTTATTGATCTGAGCTTGTCTTCCAAATTGCTAATTTGTTTGTATGCTTCTAAATGGCTCTAACCAGGTTTCTGCCAAGATTCTGGTAGAATATGAAATAGGGGTTTTTTTGATAAATGAACATGCAACTTGTATAGTTCTTATATTAATATTTGATTACTTTTCATCATGTTTTTACAAAATACTTTGATATAGTAAAGGACAACACCAGCCCGTGGGTACAATGGCTACTTCTGTAAATGCTGTATCCTTTCAGTGAACCTATTTAGGTAAGCTGCAGTTAGCCTGCCTAAAAATGTCCCAAGGGAACAATGTGATCTATTATTTTAGTCTTTGAAAGGTACATTTCCATTATCACAGACCCTGAAAATTAAAGTCATATTAGTTATTATAAAGAAATAATAACTTAGTAAGTATCAAACGCAAGCCACCAAGATACTTTTTTCCTTCAAGATGATCCTATCTGTTACAGTCATGCAGGAATACATTCAAGTATGAAATGGTGGGTGGGGAGGTAGCGAGGATGACACAATGGGACCAAGTGTCTTGTACCAGCACTGTGAACTTCCTTATTAATTTGGAGAGTAACAAATCAGATTAGTTTCATTTTTCCTGGTATACTTGTCATGTACTTAATTTGTTGTGACGCTGTTCTGATCCTCTCATATTTTAAGAGGTGGAACTGATTAGAAATTTGCTAGCAGTATTTCCACTTGAAATCACTTTTTTATCCACTTTCTTTGGGTAGTTGTTTATGATTTCATTAGAAATGGCAGTATAATTATTCCATACTACTGTGGGAGTCAGTCACAGTATAAGTAATCTTCAAGGGACTTTTCTAGATGACATGTAACAAAACAATGCACAGAAGTGAAATGCTCAGAGGATAAATTTGATCCTAACATCTACTGGGGATATAGTAAAGTCAGGTAATCAGAAACTCTCATTTCTAAACCCACCATTGGGCTATCAGAGGCAGATTGAGGCCTTTCAGACAAGGCTGAAAGTCTCTTGTAGGCTCCTGGTCATGGAATTGTTGGAGGTGGCACACTTCCTTTTGCAGCAGATTACTAAGTGAGTGTAGGGTAGGGTATGGATCCAAGCCTGGCAGTAAGAGGCCGAGCCCACTTGAAGCTACTCAGTTTGCCCTCCTTGGCAGGCTGTTTTCCTCAGGGATCTGCTAAATGCCAACTCAGTTTGTTGCAGTTTGCCTGCCTGTACTCTCAAGACAAAAACAGCCTCTTCATTTCCATTCTGAAGCAGTGACTTTTGCACACTCACTGTCTGGCTGGCTGCAATCCATTTCAATAGCCTTAATACTATCTAGTGGCCAACACAAAAGAGTTTGCATCTAAGTGTCATGTTTTTAACTCCAAAAACCCAGGAGAAAAGATTTAGCTCCAGAGAGAGATGAGTGTATTACCAGCAGTGTAAATGGACCAGAATTTCCTCTCTCATCCATACCATCTTTGGATCTGATTGATTGTCTCTCCATTGTATCTCTTTGTAACACACTGTAATGTTGCTCCCTGGTGTATTCAAAAGCAGAGGGGTGAGATGGCAAACTTATTAACTGTGTAAGTGAAATTCTCCTCTTACTAAGAGAGCAGCAAGCTAGTCAAGAAAGTACTCAAGCAGCTAAAACACCAAGGAAGGGAATGTTCTTCTCTTTCATGCATAGAGTAAGAGTTGCACTTCTGAGAACTGGAGAAGAATGAAGTTCCTGTGCAGAACCTGGGCACAGTAGGAAAGATTCACAGGTTCCTATGTGCTACAGCACTGGTTTTGTGAAATTAAATCACACAGCACACATTGATATATAAGATATATCTATGACATTTACGAAATTATATATATGAAATTATTTAAATGCTTTCTGTCTCACTCTCGTGTTGCAATTATTGATTATGAACTTGATTCTGTAACTGTCTCAGCATGAAGAAAAATGTGAAGATGGGGATACATCCATTAAGCTTTTTACTTAAGGCTGGGACACATGGGGTCTGTTTAGTCTGGAGAAGAGAAGGATCTCATCAATGCTTAAAAATATCTGAAGGGCAGCTGTCAAGAGGATGGGGCCAGGTGCTTTTCAGTGGTATAAATACAAGAAGTTCCATCTGAACATGAGCAAAAACTTCTTTATTTTGAGGGTGACAGAGTGCTGGAATGGGCTGCCTCTCTAGGCTGTGGAGTCTCCTTCTATGGAGATGTTCAAAACCCGCCTGGACACCATCCTGTGCTGTAGGTGACCGTGCTCTGGCAAGGGGTTTGGACTAGATGATCTCCAGAGGTCCTTTCCAACCCCTGCCATTCTGTGATTCTGTGATTTGCTGTTAACTCAGAATGCCTCTAGGAATTGTAATAATGCAAAGGACGTCTCAGACTCAGAAAAACAGAGAGCATAAAGGATTTACCTCCTATGTATGCAGTAATATACATTTATCAACCTTTGGATGTGACAGACTGACGTTTTACCAGATTTGCTATGGTCAAAATTTATCTAGAGAATGCTTCATTTGTTCTTATGGGTAATCTCAGTATTTACTGAGGCTCCTGGGTGCCCAGCTGACTGCACATGTGCTTTACCTCCTGCCAATAATGGTTCATCTATAAAATACTCCTTGCCAGCAAATAAATAAAAACAACCAGAGCCAAGATCCTTGACCACAGTTCTCCTTATTACAACAAACTGGCTGAAGCCCCCAGCAATTTCATTCATTACAAGTCTTGCTGGTGCAGTCAGACCTTGACTTTATTCTATCAGCCTTTGTTGATCCACTCAAAACAGGAACTGTAGAGTAGTAGGTATCTTGCAGTTTTTATTTAGAATTGTTTTTCTTTCATGTTTTTCCTCTAGGTTTTCTCTTAAGACAAAGTTAAAAGGCACATTTCAATCAACCAAGTTGATGTTGTCAAGCTCATACCCTGAATTCCCGTGGAGGGGGGGAAACAACAAAACTTTCTACTGAAAAGTGAAAAACAAAACTCTCTGCTCCAATTATGTTAATCAGGAATCCACCTGGAGGATAGGAGCAAAGGGCTGAGTAGAATTAATGGAGGAGAAAAAAACAATTTATATTTGAGTCAACGCATCTGACATCTTGCACTCCAGGGGCCTCACTGTCAATAAAAATATACCACCAAATACTATTAAAGAAACTGTACAGGAGCATTTCCTCTTTCATAGGGGGCAGAAAATATATTAAAATACACATCAGAATTATACAGTCATAGAAAATAGGATTGGAAGGGACCTCAGTTAATCATCAGGATCATGGTGGTGCCTCATGCCTAAAATATACCTGGCAGACATCTGGGAAACCTCTAGCAGTGAACATCCTACAGCTTCTTTGGACTATCTGTTCACTGTCCTTAGTCTTAGTCCCTCATGAGAAAGCACATGCTTTTACTTGAAGCCCTATTCTGGTCTACCAAAACCCAGCCTTTTACAGTGCAGCTGGAAGCTACTGTAGACCACTGGAGTTAGTCCTGTTAGTCTCTCTCCTTTATATGTAATGTTAGCCTAGTCATATATGCCTGCTGACAGCTGTTGCTAAGCAAGGTCTAAAGAATAAGATACTTTCTCAGATTCTTGTTTCAGCTAGGTTTAGATTCTGCCCATTCACAAGAGTGAGTGCAAAAAGGAGGAAGAGAAAATGAAGCTGAGAGAGGAATGAATACAACACCCGTAAGATATCATTGCAGCCTTGTATTGGATGCATAAGTTCTGCCAATTTTCCTCTGAGTTGCTTGGCAGGACTAATGAGAAGTGATGGCAAGTGGCATGAGGGTTAATATAGTTGATCAAGTGTGATAGGCCATGAAGCTTTCATGCACTGTTAATCAGGAATCTGGTCAAATGCCTGTTTTCCCCTCCTCAGTAAACCAGTTGCCATGATGTGCCCTTACCACCAGGAGGGCAGAGACAGGAGTAGACTCTCCTAGGTGTACATGGCTTCAGTTGTGCTCTGAGCAGTTTGTTTTGAAACACAATTAGAAACATCTGGAATTGTGCACCTATGTAGTACCCTGTCAAGTAGCAGCACATACTTTGGACTCGATGATCTTAAAGGTCTTTTCCAACCTAAACAACTCTATACTTCATATCACAATGTTTCCTCCATTTAATCTGCTACTTGGAGCTTTTTATCTCTGTGCTGCACAAATCCAGACACTCTCCTTTTTATGCTTAGCTTCACATCATCTTGAAAAAAAATCTTGATTGAAATTGAATGTCTAGCAGCCTCTGCTAGTTGAGTATGATTTTCACAAACAATGGAATTACTTCTCTAAGTCTGTTCTTGGCTCTTGAAAATATATCCGTTGTGTATTTTTAGAAGAAATTTACTTTTACCCAAAATCAGTTTTAAATATTTTGCTGCTGAATTAGGGTAACGATACAGTAGGATTTTAGCAGAAAATGAATCTATTTCTAATTTAAATCTTGTAGGCTTTTTGGAGAACCAATCTCTTTTCATAATGTTTGGAAAACCTACCATTTTATGTAACTGAAAATTCAGCCACAACTGGCAAGAAAATTAAGAATTCCGTTTCTGCATAGTGTGCAGCAGGAAAAAAGTGACTCTAACCAGTTTGTTTGCTTGACTGAGTAGACAGTTTTTAAAATGACAATGGCATCTATGAGCACAGAATCACATCCAGATCCAGTGCCCTTCCAAACGCAATCTCTTCTCAGCAAACATGCCCCGTGATGAAGACCCATCTCATATCAAAATCACCAGGCAAGTCACAGTACATCCCTAGCATCGTGATAAGGACTCTGTTTTGTTCTCTTTGTTTACGCAAAATTTCCATGAGAGGCAGAAGTGGTTTGGTTGTGAGGGCTTTCTGCTTTGCACAGTAGGTAGGTTTGCTGAGGGAGGGGAAGGGATTAAGCCTGCTGTGAGCAGTGCTCTGTGCAGGGATGAAAGCAACGGTTTTGGCTGTGCCCTTGTGCACCAGCCTCCTCACTTCTGCCCCCACCCCTCACAGGCCAGCTGCAGCCAGTTTTATTATCCAGCGAGGCTCATTGCCCAGGATGGTGACGCTAACACCGTGTAAATAAGGCAATAAGAGGTAGAATCAGCAGGCCGAGGGATGGAGAATGTCCCCCCTCCCTTTAAAGAGCATCCACAGCTCTCACCTCATCCCTCAGTCAGCAGGAAAACATCTCCCCTCCTGTTTCAATCTACTGTTAAACACACTGCATCGGTCAGGGGGAGTTTGGCCTCTTTAAGGGATGGAGAATGGGCAGAGAAATGCCCATTCCTGAATCAATCTTTCTCTGTCAGAGGGTGCAGAATGCAATCTGAGGCAAACTAGAGAGGCAGGAGGATGATTTTAGACATCAGGCTCGCTGGGGTAATATATTTATCTATTTATCATTTTAGGCTCTGTTTTTAAAGAAACATGCTGGCTACATCTGTAAATATTTTAAATACTTCAGTTGGTAGTAGGCGTGGGAAGGGGATCTAAACAGGGATTCTGGGCATTTTCCTTGATGTTCCTTCTGACGTGTCAGTTCGGAGCAGTTGGTAACATAGCGACAGGCTGCAGCACTTCATTATCATCACAATCTGCTACCTTTTTAATATAGTATCTGACATTTCAGTCAGACAGAGAGCTTTGTCCTTAAGCTGACAGGAGCTTTGTGCCTTGCACTTGAGAACATCGCCTTGCTGGGTATATGGACCAGGTAGGGCACATGCTGTCTGTGTTAATCTAGATACATCAAAGCATGGCGTTCAGATGAAAGGCAAAAATATATAAATACAAATAGAAAATTGCAAACAAGAATCACGCCGTCCTTTGCGGTCTGGCAAAAACATTTCCTTGTTACGCAGTTTTCAGCAAGGGATCACGCGAGTGTCTTATTTGAGAGGAGAAAATCCAGAGCTCGCCTGAACTTTGATAGCAGAGCTGAGGTACCCACTTAGGCAGGCGCTTGTATTTCCTGTGTCATGAGGTTGTAGAGGAGGTGCTGACACCAAAAGCCATAGAGTGACTACAGGGACACGGGGCTGTGGCTGCACTAACAAATCGGGAGGCACAGGCAGGAGTGTGCTTCTGGGACTTCAGTGCAGAGAGCAAAAGGAGCTTGGGAAATTCTGATTTAAAGGAATTGTCTCCATGCCTAAGTCTTTTCCTTAGGTCTGTTAGAGGTGCATGATTTCAGGCGTGTGTTCTTTGCATGGCTTTGTGTAGCTCGTCTTTTTCGTTCTGTTCTGCTCTGCCTGCTTGCTCATATTGGGAACCAGCAATCAGAAAACCTAACTAAATGGCAGAAATGGGAAACTGAAATATTATCTATTGTTTATTTGAATCTCTGCATCTCCAAATCTCTAAGTATTATCAAAACTTTAATAAAATCACACCTGGAATGGAGATGTTACTAGTATTAATTTTCCAGATGTGTAAACCGAGGCACAAGCAGTTAGTGTCCAAGTAGAGGCTTTCCTACCTCTACTGGGTAGCAGTGTGTCTCCCAGGAAGCCCATGAAATTTGTGTATTGCATGGACAAGATGCTGTTCCACATGCACAAAAGTGATCAGATTTGGCTCCGAGTAAGTAACCTAATTTCGAGATCAAAAAGGCCTCATTTTGTTGGCTTTTGGTTTCCCACTTTAACACCACTGACAAGCCTGATGTTTCCTGTTACAGTCAGTTGAGATTTCAGTCTGGGTACCAGCATGACTGAGTCTAGCCATTCCTGTGTTAGATGCTGATCAGCAGAAGGGCTGCTGTGTTTACCCCAGAAGTAGCTACATGGGAGTAATGTGTGAAATCCTCATCGTTTGCGTTGCCTTCTGTGTTATCCAGCTTGAAAGGCTAGGTAGGCTTTTGTTAATATTTCAGCAAAAATAATATCTTAAAAGAAACAAATCTTTGATCAAAGACTAAAATCACATTATTTGATCTAAGCTGACTTAACAGATAGAAGTAGAATAAGAGGATGATTTTCAGTACTCTGATTTATCTTGGCTGGAGTATTTTCCTCAATAATTCATGTACTACAACATCTATAATCTTTCTTTTATTAAGGCTAGACTATTTGCTTTAATGCTAGGTTTAAAATGCCGCATAGGGTAACTCTAGGGGTTCTGTGAACTGAATTGTTGACAGCATTTTTCTCCTTTATAATTCACTTAAACCACAGGCTAATTGTGAGAATAAAAGCCTGTAGCCTTTCAGTTATATTGACAAATGATGTTTATAGCAGTGAAAAGAGAAAGGTAAAATCTTTTTCTTATCAAGGAGAAGCTAGCAGGTAAAACATAATCCTGATCTGATTTGTGTGCAGTATTCCACAGCAGTGATTTAGGGGAAATTTTTCAAAAGTGCCCCAGTAATTTAGGAACATTTGTCTTAATATTTGAGAACCTTCAGGACCTCTGAGACCATAATTTTCATTGCAAGTCAGTGAGTCTTGGACTCCTAAGTCACAAAGGCTTTTTAAAAAACAATTATTAAATTCTCAGGAGCCTGTTTTCCCCTCTAAAACTCCTAGTTGAAATTCATGGGGTTTTTTAAATGTATTAAACTGCCTTAATACCAATACAACTTTCCCTCAATCAGTCTTTCCAATTACTGAGTGGGTATATGTGGGAAATAAGTAGGATCCTACGTTACACAGAAATACTTGGAATTTATTGGAGCTTTGATTACCTTTTAAAAAAAAACACAATGGAATTGTTGTTTGCTGTTAAAAAAGGTCTGCTCCGTGCAGCAAAACTGACCTGTCTGCATGTATCTCCACTACTGCATAAGACTGTGTCTGTCTTCAAGTGAGCTAATACACGTAAGCAGCTTGTGAACTGTGTGCCCTGCCGCAATGCTGTGCAGCTAAGTCTTACAGGAATAGGAGGGGGGTTTAGTCAAATCTTTGTAAAACACAGAGTTATTCTACAGGTTTGCCAGCACTATTGAGAACTCACATAAATGCTGCAAAATAGCCCAGGAGAGTGAGGCAAGGAGCTAATCCCCTCTCCTTCCTGCATCCAGTCTCATTTCTGGAGCAGAAGAAAAGTTGGGTTATGGAGGTAGAATACCTTACTAAGGAATCAATCATCTTTTCAAAGCCTAAACTGCGGGCTTCATGGGGAGATGTTATATCCCCAAACAAAACTTTTCTGTAGTCCAGCAAGGTATATGATTTTAGAGTCACTGTTTTTGAAACGCTATTTAAGCAGTAGCTGTGGTAATGGGAATTGACCTTATTCACTGTCCTTAGGAAATATCCGCCACTGCGAGTATACAGGTGTTTGTGTTGCCAGCATCCTGACTGATCACTGGAGTATATTAATGTATGTGATATAGGCCAAGGCCAAGCACTACTCTGAAGGGTAAGGCCTGCTTTTAACATAGTGCAATAGTTTTACTGGCTTGGGAACCAGTAAGTTTTATCACATCTGGCTGCTAACACATGGGAAAGACAGAAGGTGCTCACTACGTTCATTTTTTGTGAATGACGGAGTAACAAAATACTAAGAGAGACTGCTGACCATGCATTAATAATTGATCCAATATACCTCTTGCCTGGAGGGATACTTGCATGAAGCAGTAGTCAGTGCTTGTAGTCTAAGAGGGGCATCTCACAGTGAGAACGTAGCTGGGAATCACCCTAATACTATTTCCAGATGTGTTGAACATGCTTCTCATAGGGATTGGAAGTCACCAGTTGGTTGTTGGTCTGACAAAGCTAGCAGTCAGCTAGGAACATGCAGGGGATATCAGACAGCAGGCAAACGAAGAGCCATTGAATTTAGAGCTCACACTCACTGGACCTGCAAGACAGCTTGAGTCTGCTGCGCAAAAGCAGGCTCCTACCATTTGTTAGATTGCATAACAGAAGCTGGCTGGCAAATATCATCAAAGGCTACGAAACAAACACTCAGTGCTTAAGAAGCTGAGTAACTTCAGTGCTAAGGCTGTTTTCCACAGTTTTGCTTCTTCGGTATGAAGTGAAAGGGATTCTTCACCATTATAGCACTAGACTGTAAGATACTTTGCTGAGACCACACTAGAATTTGCATCTCATTTTGTACCTGCTGTTTCCCTGACAATAGGTGTTTGCTGAGGCAATCTGGATCTAAAAATAGCACTGATCCTAATGGAGGAAAAGAATGGGATCTGAATGAAGAATTTGTTTTACTATATTATATTGATATCTCAACTAAAGAGAGTTTTCTGACAGTACCTCTACCTCAGTTCTGTAAAACAATACTTCCATTTTATTAACAATGACTGAAAGAAACTACTACCTGCATTTTTTTCTAAGGCAGCAGTTTCTCCTTCTGAAGTCCTTATAATGAATTGCCATTCTCTCTTCCTCTCCGAAACCAATTTGTTCATAATCTCTACCTTTGAAAAAGAACATGTTTGAAGATTTCAATTTTCAACTTCCAGGCCAGCTCTTTAAAGTAGGGAGACAAAAAAAATAAACACAAGCTCAGAAGTTCTACTGTTGGGGTTTTTAAACAGAAATAAGGGTTAAAATAACAGAATAGGCCAATGCTCCAAGGAGCTCTAAAACTTTGCAAAAAGAACCAGAAGTTTCCCACCGGGAAACTGCCTAATTGGGAAACATTATACAGCTTCATAAAAATAGAATGTCTGCCTAACTCCAAGTACTAATAATTTGTATTCTATAGGGGAAAAGAAAAGACCTGTGCATCTCATAATTCGTTATCTGAGAAAATACAGCCTGTCAGTTAAAGGAAAGGAAACTGCTGCAGGTCATTTTGGGTACGTTCCTGAGTCTGTCATTGATTCACAGCACAGCACTGAGCAAGGAACTTGATCTCTTTGCAGTCCATTTTATATAACTATTTAAAACATGTAATGAAATCTACCTCACAAGGGTTTTTTAAGCCTTGTTGTTTATAAGATATCAGGACAGGACCAATCACTAGAGGGATTTCCAAGTATAATTAGTATCCTAGGGGTACTGGAGTGTTTAATGATTAGGTGATACTTGAGCAATTAACTCTGTAGGCTATTTCAAAGTGCCTAAATCCTCAAATTTCAGTCTATCAGACACTGCTGAGTAGTCCAAATTTATGGTCACACACAAAATAAGTAAAGAAAGATGAAGATAAAGATAAAAGATAAAGACAAAACCTGCAAACTTCCATCTTTGGTTCTTCAAGCTATGTAGTGAGCAGTAAGCAAATGCTATATCATCCAGATTAGAAGTGATGAATCTGTTTTTCCTCTGTATTGCTTGAGTGTATTGCTGAGATATTCCTTAATTTGTTCCAAGATGTCGCTATCAGGAGTCTTGGATGTAAAGCAGGCATTCTGACAATATATCTGAATTAACTTGCTGTGAAAAAAGAAGATATTTTAAAATTTTTCTATTACACATAACAAATTGTATTATACTGGAATATATTCATCATTGCTGCTAATTAGTGACCTCAGAAAAGCCAGTGGATAAAGGAAATACTCTCCTTTTGGGGTAAATTGAAGGAGCAATTAAACATTTGGGTAGCCAGGGGTGGATGGAGTCTCACTCTGATGGGAGAGGCTGAGCAGTTCTACCATATGACTCAGGAGAGCACATGCCAGAGCAGCTGTCACTAATGGGTCCAGGGGGCCCAAACTCATCCAGCCCTGTGTAAATTTGCATTTGGTGGTTCAGCTGGTGTGGTGGAGGCGACTGCCAGAAGCACTGGGAAGCATAAGGCTGAGCAGAAGGTGAACAATATAGATGACTGGGTTCTTGGGGGGCTGGCTGCCAGGACAGGCACTGGGGTACAAACAGATTATGGAAGGTTGTGTGCATGTTTGCGCGTGGCAAAAATAAGAGCAGCAAGTGTTAGCAACACTTTGTGAAAAAGCCAAGAGCCCTTATTTCATTTTGCAAAACCAGAGTTTTCTTTCTAAACAAAGACTTTTTTTTCCAGCTTGCTTTCTGGAAAATTTGACTTAAGGCATGTCATAGGAGGCAAGTAATAAACTTAGTTTTAAGCAGTTTCTCCTGTCAGTACTTGCATCTCAAAGTTTTAAAACTCTGCAGCTGTATCTTGATACAAGAATTTCTTGCCTTTCCTGTGGAGATTTATTTAAAAAAAAAAAAATCATTGCATAGAGATTATGCTAATGTTTACATGAGTAATAGAGAAGCTGAGCATTTATACTCCTTGTTATCGCCTTTGCGTTTTAGGAATTTAATGACAAATTAAATCTTCAAGATAAAATGAAGCACATCCCAATATATTCAAAACACTCTGAAGAATACATGCAAGATTGTAATGAAAAACTTTGCTTTTTAAAAGTACAAAATTGGTACTCACTTCAAATTCAGATTGTCTGTAAAATTCAGGCTATCTCTTAAAATGTGCCTACTACAAAGGGCCTAAGACTGGTTTTCAAATGAAATTAATATACAGAGCAAGCATGATATTTGAATTACCATCAAGACTCATATAGCTGTTTCCTCTTACAGCTCTCACTGAGAGGGCTGAGGGCAGAGGATTTGTGCAGGTCTTCAGTGAGAAAAAAACATCAGCTCTGTGCTGAAAACCTGTAATACAAAAAAAAAAGCCTCGACTTTTTCAAGGAGGTTACCCCATGCGTGACCTCTTGAGTAATGCTCCAAAATATCAGAAGATGAATGAAACCAAAAAGCCACTCCCCGTTAATGCATGTCTTAGGCTTCCTTTGTATTCCTGTCACCTCTTTTCACCCTTCTTATGTGTATATATATTTTTTCTTGGAATGTCATTGTTAGTATTTTATGCTAAAGCTTGTGTTCTGCAAAATAAACCTGTTTCAATCTATGTTTGATTCTGTTCTATTTGAACAATGTTATTTAACAGTCACCTAGTCTTGCAGCATCCGTTGTGTTTATTCCTTAACTGTTCTCCTCCAGAAAGATGCAAATGTAATTTCTCTTCCATTTTATTAAAAATTCTGCACTCTGTATCACATGGATCACCTTTGGTACTTATGCATAAAGCTACTAGAAATACCTTTCTTTACTAAAGTTGACTTTTTTTTCCCCTTTTTTCTTTTTTCCCTCCTTTAGGGTCAACAGTGAATAATCTGTACATGATGTCATTGTACTGCCAGTACCAAAGTAGAAGTTTTAAGTCTTCAGAACCCCACTATTTGTTTTGGATTTAGGGAAGCCAACAACTGTGAATTTGGATGAATATTCAAGAATTAAGTTTATATGAATACTTTAACAATAGAGCCAATATTAGACAAAATAAATAAACATAGAAAAAAGATGAAATCAGAACGCTTCAAACTAGTCACATACCTTGCAGCTTCATCAGGTAAAGTACTGCTGCGTAGAATCTCCTTGCTGAAATGAAATTATTGGACCCGTGTAGAAAAAGAAGATGGTTGTACTGCATCTCATACAGGGGCAACTATAGGAGGGAGCTTCTTTGACTGCAAAATGAAAATGCACCAGAGGGGAACCTGATTCCAGCAGGTGTCCTTCAAAGGGTCTGAATCTCTCAGCAGGTCCAGTCACCTGCAGCTTGGTTTGCAAAACTTTTTCAGATGTTTCTTTAAATGTGAGAGTTATTAATTGAAAATCAATTTGTCAAATATTGTAGAAAGAGTCAGAGCACAGCAGTGTTGCCAGAAAAACAGCTGGTGATCTTTCTGAATTCCCTGTCATCCTAATTGCCCCTTCTTGATCACTTAACATCATGCTCAGGTCCCAGACTGTCCGACGGCATGGAATAAGAAGTGGAGATTGTACTGGTTTTTGCTAGGATAGAGTTCATTCTTTTTATAGCAGCTCATGTGATGCTATGTTTTGGATTTGTGGACAAACGGTGTTGATAGCACATGTGTATTTTAGCTATTGCTGAGCAGTGCTTACACAGCATCAAGACCTCTGTTTCTCATGCTGCCCTGCCAGTGAGTGGGCTGAAGGCGGGCAAGAAATCGGGAGGGGATACAGCTGGGAGAGCTGACCAAACTGACCAAAAGGGTATCCCATGCCATATGACATCACACTCAGCATTAAAGATGGGAGAAAAAAAGGGGACATTCAGGTTATGGCATTTGTCTTCCCGAGTAAGCCTTATGCATGATAAAGTCCTACTTTCCTGGAAATGGCTAAACACCTGCCTGCTAATGGGAAGTAGTGACTAAATTCCTTATTTTGCTTTGCTTGCATGTGCCACCCTGCTTCACTTAATAAACTGTCTTTATCTCAACCTGCCAGTTTTATTACTTTCACTCTTCCTATTCTCTCCCTCGTCCCACTGGGTGGGGGGCATGAGTGAGCGACTGTGTGGTGCTGAGCTGCCTACCAGGGTTAAACCACCACCGGCTTCCTTTACTAATGTGATCAGTTTCTAAGCCAAAGGAGCAGTTTTGTAAATGACACCCTTCCCTGGCCATTTCTCATGATATAGCTAGATAATGGGTAGTTCATCAGCTAGTAGAATATTTTGCCATGTTAACAGCACGACCTGTGTTTTGCAGTGATTACAGAACAGCCATCGGTCTCTGCAGCTGGCATTTCCAGTCTCCATCGTAGGTGGCTTGTATCAGCGAAGTAGGCAGATTTGTATTGAGTGCTAGTCTCAGGAGGTGATCCATCAGCCTTGGGAAGGTGGCCACGACCTCATATGCTGTGATTTGCATCAACCTGAGAGAATGAGTATACGGGAAAGGAAATGAAGGTCTTTGTTGCACAGGCTGTTTTTATGCACCTGCTCTGCAAATCCTGCTGAAAAAAGAGAGTATGACCTGTGAGTTTCTGAGAACACACATTTGAAGAGTTTTGTATGATTTGGAGGAAAAAATGTATGTAGTCATTTTCTGGTTTTGAAATGAGGAAAATCCCAGTGCAATGAAATAATTGTCACAAAGTGATCTAAAGCATCAAGTGCTTTGATTTCTATCAATTTAGACTGTTTACAAATGCAAGAGAAGTTAATTCCAAATATACCTCTCTGAAATGCAATCAGTGTAGCCGATTCAAGAGCCTTACAGTGGCAGCTTAGTTCTGTCCATTACATAGCTGTGTAGCAGAAGACAAAGCAGAAACAGCACTGTGCATAACTGCACAGTTTAAACCTGTTGTTCCTCATGGTTTTTCAGTCCCTATTGCTGTTACTATCAATGCTGTATCAGCGGTGGGTGGAAGAGGCAAAAGCCTACCTGTGGAGTAGAGTCATTAGCATGATACAACTGCCTGACACAAACCTAGAGCCTATATTCCTGAATGGAGGTCTCCTGTTCCCTTGGTTGAGAGAACTACCAGCAGTGGCCAAGAAAGCTGTAGGGTTGTTGGAGGTGCTTTTCAGAAACTTTTCCTTTTGGGGAGGATCAAGATGGAACGTGTGATTGAAATGAAAGAGAGAGATTTGTAAGACAAATTCCTATAATGCCAGGGGACTCAATGGAAATGTGGCAGACCTAGTTTCAACCCCCAAGGAGCTTGTGTATCTCCTGCAAATGCTCTAACTTGCTTGCTTGTTTCTCATGGAATCCTTGTAAAGGCCCTGGTTTTACCCTGATGCATTTTTCGCTATACTGCTGTGATCACCCAAAGTTTCTTTCGTTAGGACAACCATTTTCCACATACAGCTAAGTATAAATATATTTTATAAATTGAGTAAAGTGCTTATGAATTTTTTAAGAATATGAAGTGCTCTGCTGGTATTTTATTACATATGGATTACATGGTGTTGAGAGCTGAGAAAAGAGTGAAATTTCCTCAAGCCCTGGAGGTGAAAGACAGAATTTGTTTCTCACCTGACTTTGATCTCTGGTCTTGGTATTTGTGGGTAAGTATGAATACAAAAGGTAAAAGACATTAAACTGAAAAAGGGAATATTCTGCAATGAAAAGTAAACTGAAAAGACCATGACCATGTTGGACAGGAGCCATGTAGTGTGCACTGTGATAAGTCTGAGGAGTGAGGAGGAACCTTTTCACACACAGCCCTATTTAGGTCTGTTCCTTCTAATGCTGCTGTGCCCAGCTGAAGTTGTTTCAGTGACTACTGCTGCTTGACTAATTCATACTTTCCCCCAAAATATCATCTACAGAGACGACATTTCATGAAAAAGATAGGAAAACTAGTAGCAAATGTGACTCAGTTTGACAGAGAGTTTTCCACGCTCTCTTTAACGATTCAGTTCTAATCCAGAAGTTTTAGAAGGTGACATTTTAGGCAAATGTCACTCAGCAGCTCATATTTCATGCAGTATTTAATATCTCTACTCAAAGGTTAAACCTACTGTTTAAAACAAACTGTATTTCCCATTGTGTTGCAGTGCTGGGAATGGTGTGGAGTCGTACTGTTTTGGGGGTGGCACTTGCTCCCAGGGAAGCTACTTTCCTTTCAAAGAAACTCTTGTGTCCCAAACTTCCCTACTTTTTCTATGAAGAGATTTCTTCCAAGATGCCAGTGTACTCCCTTCACCATACTGCCGGACAATGGTTGAGGGTTCAGTGGCAAAATAAGTATTTGTGTTACCTCTATTGTCCAAAGGAGGAATGCAAAAAAGAACATAAAGCAGCACAGGACACATAGAATGGTAATGAGGCAGGTCAGCAGTGTCCTTGATAAGAAACTTGCTAAAGGCAGAAACACTCATAATAAGAATTTTTCAAAATGCATGAAGGGAGCCAACCAGACAGTCCATCAGGATAGAAAATTATCCATGTGTAAAAGGAAAAAAAAAGGGAAAAAATTAAATTTTGCGTTTATGTCTCAGTTTTTACTGTGGAGAGGTTTAATAAAAAATCTTGCATTCAGGTACAAGTCTGAGAACCTCTTAAAAAATAAAAGATCAGCAGAAGAGGTATTTAGAACAAACTTATTAATAAAAATTGCTAAAATTATTTACTAAAGCATATATCTATCTTTTGAAGTAAGGCTTTCTATCAGAAGACAGAATGTTAAGCCAATTTTTAGGAGAGATTTCAGAAAACTGCAGCTCAGTAAATCTGATTTCTGCAGTAGGAAAACCAGTAGGCACAATAAAACAGGAATAGTTTCCCATGTATATGTTCAAAACATTGGGGACAAATCAATGTTTGTCATGACAGATCTGTTAGGTCCTTTGGAGCAGTCAAAAAGCAAGGGATAAAAGGACCCTGGTAAAAACAGCATTATTGGATTTCAATTCAATTACTGAATTTCCAAAAAAGCTACTGCAAAGGTAAATAAATGGTTTACCATTGATACTTTCACTCAAGGATCTTTTCTAGACCTTGTGTTGTTTCCTGTATTCATAAACAATCTGAAAGAAAGGGAAATTAATGAGGTGATAAAATTTGCTGCTGACACAAAATCAGTCATCATAGTAAAAATCATAGTTAGGCAGTTAAATCTGCTTAAAGTTTTGCTGGGCAATCTATGACACTGAGTTACGGAGACATAAAATGAGAAATGAAATTCAGTGTTAACAAATGCAAGGTAATATACATCCACAAAGAATAATGAATACATAAATACCCACACAGGGATAAGTTTAAGGAAAAAAAACTTGAGATCAAACTGAATGCTTGGAAAATATCATAGTGCCACAGTGAAAAAGATTAGTATTCCATATAATGAACACTTAATGTAGTTACTCAGGAAGGACATAGCAAGCATAAAAAAGGTGCAGGGAAGGACAACACATAGGATGAGACATGAAGAGAGGCTAAATTAGGACTTTTCAGCTTGGAAAGAAACTGCTGAAGGGAGATGCAACACTCAGAGCAGAAGAGCTAGGTGTGCTCTGATTTGTTTCCAAACTTAAACACAAGGAATTTGTTTTTCAAAAGGTGCATTGCCATTTTGGAACTTATTTCTCTAGAATATCCCAGGAAAAAAAACATATTAGTACAGTCAAAAGTTAGACAAAATCATCTAAATCCTGTAACTACTAATTTCCCCAAACAAGGCAAATATCCAGGAAGAACTACTCTCTCCTTCTTTGTTGCCATGTTACCTATGCATCTTCCATCTACTGCCAGAGACAGAAAACTGGGAGACAAGAGCTGGATCTGGCTGTCATTCCTGTCCCCACCTATCGCTGAATGCTGAGGACACACACAATAGAAGTTCTGCAGTGTTTCAGGTTAGGGACAGTAATTCAGGGCAGTCTCCCTGTGTCCCATGCAAGAAGCGTAGTGTGAATCTCAGTCCTGTCCTGTTAGTGCATGACAGTGCAAAGAATGTCTTAATAGAAAGCTGGTAAGATCTTGCTGGAAGTTGCAGACTTCTTGTTCACCACAGCAGGACGCTGTAGAAAACATGCCCTTAAAAAAACAGCCCAAACCAACCCCACCAAAGTTCTTTCACAATTTTCTTTTCAGTGTTGCATTAGAGACATTAGTGCATTAGTGATAATTGATATTGATGAGGAGTTTATCAATGACAAGAACAGATAATTGTGGCAAAATAAAAGTTTATTTCTTATTTAAACTGCTCATTATTTATAAAAACAGTCCCCTGGTTAAGAAGCCAGAACACATCTTCCAAAATATTTCTATCAAGAATACCTTTGTTTCACAGCCTAACACCTTTGGAGGCTTACAAAGATACTGAAGGCCTCCAATAATCCACTCCAAATCTCATTTCTCTTTGTCACCTTTGTGCCCTTTATCCTATCATGCTCCAGCTACTCATAATTAAATCTGTCAGTCAGGCAAATATCCTGACATGTTCTGAGAGAGAGAAAAGGTAGCAGACATCGTGCTGAGGTGTTATTAATGTGGGAACCATAGGCAACAAGTTCAAGCAGTGAATTTGTGACTAGAACAGGAAAAAAAGATGCTGAACTGCCTTCAACATTATTAGTTTGAATTTGTGTCAATATAGCATTACCATTGTTGGTGCTAACTAAAATTGTTGCTAAGCATCTCAAGGACTGCATCAGGAATAAAATTAAGTTTGAACGTATGGGGGTAGGGGTGATGAGGATGGGATGTATAACAAAGGCTTAAAAAAAGCTTGCCTTGCTACTTCCTGTGTCATTTTTCTGCACAGAAAGAGGTGACAGCCTTCACTTGTTTCATTCTGGCATCTTTTCATTAGTGCTAAATTTGCTTTCTAAAATCAGGCAGTAGCACCAGGAACGTTGTCTTTGATTAGAGCAATTTTAAAGCTGATCTCATTCTTAAGTACCTTGCTGAATCAGTGCCCAAGTTTTCAGCTCCTATTCTTGGCCTTCAAAATATGTAGAATTACACTGTTCTTTTTGATAAACCAAACAGATCTCTCGGGGAAATGTGTATTTCTAGACTTGAGCTTTTTCTCTTTCCTGTCAAAAAAGCCAAAACAAACAACAGTGTGTTACAAATCTATCTAGATTACTTTTTTTCCTTCTAAACAGTTGAATAGATTTTAAGCCATAAGCATTAGCTATTCTCACTTACCACTTCATCTGACTCACTGAATTTCATCCAGTCATTTCTGTTTTGAACCTAATAGTCTGTAAATGAAGTAGAACTTTTCTCCTGGGTAGACATGCAATCAAGGAAAACATTGATTTTAAATTTATAGTGTATTGTTTTCAAAAAGTGCTTTCTCTGTACATCTCTATTTAAAAATCTGACAACAAAACATCTTAAAACAGCCTCAGGATATCACACTGTCTGGAGAAAAAATGTCTAAAAAATACCCATCTGACAATAAGGACTGACACAGAATATTGTAATAGCGAAAAAACCCTCCAACCTTATATTCAGTTCTTGCTCCAAAATCCCCAGACCATTTCTAAGGGAAACAAATTTACTATTTTATTCCAGATTTACTTTAAATCTGAAAATTACATAATTGTGTCTTATTTGCAAGTGATATGAGAGTGCTCGTGTTGATATCCTTCATGAAACGAACAGTTTGAATTGTATTTCTTGACATGCAAGGGACAGCTTTCTCATGTAATTCACTGGACTTATTTTTGTGGAGTAATGGAAAGATCCGAACCTGGGAATGGAACTAAAATGGACTTGTCCATTGATTTCTCAAAGGCTTCTACGTCAGAAATGTTTGTGCTAAAGCACAGAAGAACTAGAGTGCTGGAGTCATGCATAAAGGGCAGTCTTTGTAGGACCAAATAGTTTTTTGTTATTGTAAAGCACATTGCACCAGTCAGGGGGACTTCACAAAGATCACGGAAAGCTCTTCTGTTACTGGGACACTGTCTGTGAGGTCGGGTTACCCTAACTACTATCAGACCTAATGTACTGAAATTACTTCTGGGAATCAGCCAAATATAAAAGAGGCCCCTTTAAATCTTGTCACACCCTACACACACACAGGCGAGGTAGTGAAATACAGGGGCTGCTATGCTCTCTCCGTACTGGTGTGGGCTGCTTCTGAGCGAGGCGATTCTCCCATGCAATCGCCGACTGTTTCTGTATCTGTATTTTATCCATTGCATGTTCAAAGTGATGGTATCAGACCCCAGTATCCACCCTATAGTGTGCCTTTTGCTGTGAGTTGAATGAAACCACAGCAGAGTTAAAATGCTAAGTATCTTTTTATCACCGAGTTCACAAAGATGCATTTGCTGTTCTGGCCAGCTCTAACACATGCAGAGGTTTCGTGGTAGTTTGAAGGCAGAATTTGAAAGGCTCCTGGGCACGGAGGGGACATGAAAGAAGCAACAAGAGGTGCTGAAGTGAGGTGTGAAACCTGTTAGCATAGATGGGGATGTTTCAACCATGCCTGGCATATCAGAGGTGTTAAAATCAAAGATGTAAGTGTATTGTTTACAGTGTGAAAGCCCACACATAGGAGAGCGCAGCGTATTTCAAAACTGCTTAAAGGAAGCCTGCGCAGTGTCAGCTTCTTCTCTGTCTAGGCTCTAGAGGAATCTTAGCAAAGGTCTCCGTTTCATGCCAGAAATGTTAAGAAGCTTGTCCTGATGGCTCAGCTCTACAGGAGAGCAATCTTTGTTAGTGTAGCTCCCAGTGTCGTACAGCTGCTTCCTGCTAGTCTGGCTAGAAATGTCAGACCACATAAAGATCTGAGAACAAAATAGCAGCAGACAAGTTTTCTCTCATCTGACTTTTCAATAGACGTGTTATTACATTTTAATATTTCCATCGGTATTGCCTGCACTCAAAGCAGATAGTATGCAATTTTATCCCAAAGCATATCCTCTCTGTCATATTTTCTACTACAGTAAACTGAAGGACACACAATATGTTTTATGTTTTATACCTAAAGTAGCATTTTCTATTGTCTTCCACAGCTCAGCCTAAGAACGTTCAAAGGTTCATCCAAACAAGATGATTTTTTTTTGTCTCCCACCTCTATCTCCCTCTGCCATCTTTCTCCTTTCTGAGAAAAAATATAAATAAAACAAACACTTTTATAATGAAAAGAATCTGAAGGTTAAATAAGTTCCTCAGATTTTAGCTGCCATCTTTCTGAAGGGCTTCTGATGGTTAAATAAGATTTGGCTTTATTCAGCTTATGATTTCTTTAAGTACATAAAGGTAGAAATTACACTGAAAATAATTTTATTTTCAATTTCACGGGCTTTTCAGAGATAACAAGCAAGACTGATTAATACACATATTTTCCCCAGTAGCTGGAAGAATGCCTTTGTAGGTACTGTTTCGTCTATATTTCCCCTCTTTCTCCACAGAGTACACACTTCCATGCTAGAATCTTTGTTCCTATCTGTGAACTCTATATAAAGTTTAAGAGTTTTAGACCCAGATAAGGACAATGAAGAATATGTCAGAAATATAGAAGGCTGCAAATATGGCCAGTGGAAGGGTTACCCAATTTCCTTTTTTGTCATACTGTAGGAAATAATACAAAATGAAAGACTATAGGGAAGTCTTTCAGTTGACAGGGTTGATTTTTTTTTCCTATGTTGGTTTCTATTCCCATTTAACCGGTCAGAGGTTAGTAGAGAATACAGAAGCTGATAGTGGTTTTCCAAGTTGTGGTTACATGAAAGGCTAAGCCTACTCCCTTGAAATGGAAAAAAACAAACTGCAAATTAAAAAGTTCTTTTCAGTATCCTTGTGTTAACTGTCCCTGGATCATTTTGTTCCATGCTTTTTGATCATGTGCTCAAGTGCATTGAAAGTCCAAAGATGTAATTTATTAGCTAATACACACAACAATAAGCTGTACTTACCAAGCTATTACTCTAAGCATTCATATCCTCACAACCCTTAATAAGAAGCCCTGTAAGTGTTTACAGGCCAGGTAGTGGTCAAGGAGGGGGCAAAGGGTCAGCCTGCACTGTTCTGTGGAAGAGGCTGACCCTCCATATTCCTATTTTGCTGTTTTATGACGCCCTGGGGGTTTTTTTTAGGGTTTTATGCACCAAGTCTCTATGTTGGTGTTTTTCTGCGTTGATCCTCAACCTGCTATGAGTTGCAGTTTTAGCTTCTTCATCTTGCAGTACTCTATGCACTTCCTCCCGTCTCTTTCTCACAATAGAACAATTTGCTACGACTTTTATCCCCAGGTTTTATAGCTGGGCTGCATTTGAGTTAAGCCTTGGGCCACAGAGAGCTGCATCCCTCAGCAGAGCAATACTGGAGGAGGGTTACACTTAACAATGTCTTTGTATTGTCTATATTTATGTACATTTAAACAGAGATGAGCACAGCGGTCGATCCCACTCTGAGTTGTTGTATCAAGGCACCTGTAGACACAAGAAGATATTACATTGGTTTATACATGGGTCAAATTATCAACCAGCTTGAGTCCTGCTTCTTCATCGGATTCAATTTTGTCTGTATCTTTGGAGCACATGAGTGTTCCATTGAAACAGTGGGAGTACAAGTGACAATTGTATGCACATCCTCATTTTCCTTTTGTTGGCTCAGGGGTTTATCTTCCTGCCCTACAGGGAGTTGTGGATAACTCATTGTCAAGACAGTTGCAGCAGAATTGAGGCCTTGCATGAAAAACTATGTTTGCCACAACGAATACTTTAAACCAAAGCACAAATCTACCAGACAGTAGGTGGTAGTTCAGGATGGTATCTGATGCCAGAACATTTCCACGAAAAAAGAAGCTAAACCACAATTACTCTGTTCTGTGGAAATCATTAGATATTTTTGCTTCACACCAGTTGGTTTTCTTCATCTCTTTTTAATTATCTTGAAATTATTGATGCAAATTGAAAGGCAAACAAAATTAGGAAAACTAGGAGGGAAGAACACTATGCGGAAAAAAACATACCACTGTCTTCTAAACAGATAAAGCGGATTGAAGATACTGAATAGAGCAAAAAGAAGCCCCATGTCATAAATTATGTTGGCTAGTGATTTGGAACAGAGAGCATGCTTAATCCTGTGAGAGTGCAATACCTTGCATGATGTACAAGTGCCTCACAGACAGAAATTATTATCACCATTTATAATATAAATGACCATATCTGTGTAACAGGATTCATTACTAGATAATACCTTATCTGGACTGAAAAATTAAATTGTACAACAATAGCAGCACAATAGTTCCCTTGACAATAGAGCTACACAGCTGTTAAACTGAACCTAGTCTCTGCAAGGACATTTAAAGTCCTCCAAAATGCAACGTATCCTGTGCTCATGAACTCACTGGTCTGTAGAATTCACTGTTTATTATCTGTGTATATGAGAAATTAATTTTTTCTCATTCAAATTGTTGCAGTTTTTCTTATATGTTGTTTCACTAGAAATCCACTTTGCTTCAAAAATCCTGGGCTTTTTGAGCAATACAGCTGCCAGAGGATTCACAAACACTCTTAGAAGGATGATGAACTAATATTGGATTTACCTATTAAAGACCAGAACGTCTGAGAAGCCACTGTCTTTGGTCACTTCAGACTCTCCTGAGAGCACCTTGACGGAGATTTGTGAAGCTGTGCTGACTTTCTCACGCTAAGCCCATAAGCCATATTCTATTGGCTGAAGCCTTTCCAATTTGTGAATGTCTTTGGCCATATTAAGAGGAATTTGAGAAGAGCTTATGGAGAATTAGAAATCTTTATTCAGAACCCAGTAGCTTAGCTGCTGGTTATTATTCTGTGCTGCTGGGGTTTTTTTAATGTCAATTTCAATGATTTTCGTTTCAGAAAAATCATCTCAATAAGACGTAGGGAGCAGGAATAATACATGGAACTATTTGGAGGCTACTGGCTCAAAAAATATAATTTCTGTTCAGCCCATCTATTCTGCTAGAATTTTTTTTACAACTATTAATCTTTCTTTTCTCTCTTCTTTCTTTTTTGTTTTTAAAGAAGAGAAAAAAAAGGTAAGGGTGAATATTATTTTGTGCTGAGGAGAAGCCTTATCTTCCTCTATCGGATTTAGGAATTCTTGCGACTTAGTATTTCCTGAGGTTGGAAATCTACCATCACACCACTATGGGTATTCTAAGTATGGCTCAATTTCATTTGGGTTGTACCATTTAGGAGCTGGAGAATGGCAACAGTCAAGTCTTTAAGATGCCCATAAGTTCAAGTGAGATCACTCTTTAGTCCATAACCCTCCTCTTTTCACTGTACTGAGTGCCAGTATTTGCACCCCTCCAAAGATAGATCTATTTGGGGGTTTTGTTCAGTGAGCTATTTTAAAATAAATGTTATGCAAAAGAAGTTATTAAAATAAAATTCTATACTAACAGCATATATTTAAAATAACCTAATTTTCAGACACTATACTTTATCCCAAACTCCTTCTGGTTAAATTTATGCATGGAATTCATCAGCTGTGTGACTTTAAATTCCCCCTCTATAGACAATGCAAAGAGAGAAGTACCTGCATAACATTGATTCATTTCACCAAAGCCCTAAAGCTCTGCACAGCTTTGGAGGGAACTTTTACTGAGCAGAATCTTAGCTTAAATGTCTAAAATTACATAAGGCTAAACTAAGACTTTGTTGGTCATGTAGACTGTCTTGTCTAATACCATGGAAACATATTTTCTAGTTTCAAGATCACTTAAATTTGGGTAAGGAGAGGTGAGCCAAACTTTCATGGCCAATGCAGCACAGACATAGTAGAAAGTGTTGGCAGAGTAGCAATTTTTTTTTTTTTAGGACTGAAGGTCCACATTACAGCAGAAAAATCAAAGTCTGTTTCAACAAACACCCTATGTAGAACTAGAAGCCCATCCAGGGAGTAAAAAATCAGGCAGAGGAAGGAGAGCTCCAATATCTGAAAATCATCTATCATTGAGCCACTACATTGGGAAGATAGTATTGGAAAAGTTGATACTCACTGTAACAGATACTTACTTGCCATGGTAAGAGTACTGATGAACCTTGCCACTAACTTGACTAAACATCAAATGCAATCCGGAGGCTCTGAAGCTGATCATGTCATAGGTGATGGATCAACTGCATTCCTCGGGAAATGCAAATTTTGGAAGGGACTGTTTCCTTATAGCATTAAAAGATACATAGCATACATAACTGAAGTTTATTTTGACAGCTTTCATATCTCCTTTTATGTCCATGCTGAGAAGCTCTCCTATCAGAGGAGGTTTCGGTTTCCTTGCCCAGGCACCAGTCAAAACAGCAAGTGCAAGAAAGTTTGCATATTTACAGAATTTCTGTGTGAACATACAAGCCTTATCACATATTTTCTGAGGTTCTGCGCAAGAATAGCCTGTTTTCCTTGTTTGTTAGAATCTCTCCTAATCAGTCTTCTCTCTATGAAACATAAATACCTACCAAAACATTAGAATCTCATAAATGAGCAGGAGTGTTCAAACTGAAGACACTTTTTCTATTGAGGAATCAGATTGGAAAAGCGCTTTGGTCTTCATCCGGGTCACATTTTTATTAATATTCCCACAGCTTTTAACAAGCATAAGGTATTGAATAAAAAGTGTGCTACACAAACAAGAAAAAGGGAATAGTCTCTCCATCCACCTGTTGTCTATCGTTCTGTTAATACAATTCAGTGTGCAGCTTCCTGCGCTGCATGAGCACACCGGTGGTTACTGTTCAGTTGCTTGTCCACCAGGCCTCCCAATCCCGTTTCTCCGTATCTTCTATTTAGCTAGCCAGTCCCCAGTTTATTATGTTGTCTGGGGTTACTACAGGCCTGGTGCAGGACCTTGATTTGTTCTTGCTGAAATTAAGGAGTTTCCTGTTGCCCTGTGTCTTCAGCCTGCGAAGGCCCCTCAGAATGGCAGACCTACTCTACAGCATATCAACCACTCCCCCAATTTACTCTTGTTTTCCAGCCCATTGGGTGGATATTTGATGCTGCCGGTAATTAATGAAGTATTTACACAGTATCAGTGCCAGTATCAGCCACCAAGTAGTGCTACTGGTACCCATCTGCCAGTTGGACTTTGAACTTCTGACCCTTCAGGCCAACATCCAGCAATTTTCCATTCACTTTATACTCTATCTATATGTCTTCAACTTAGCAACACAGGACACCATGCTGAGAACCTTGCTGGAGTCAAGGTAAACATCATTTGTTGCTCTGTCTCCTTGTCCATAGATCAAGTAATCTCCTCATGGAAAACAAATCAAGTAGATCAGCTGTGCTTTCTATACCTCCTGGCCATTTCCAGTTACCTTCTTGTCTTTCATGTGCTTGCAAATGGTTTCCACAAGGATTTACTCCAATGTCTTCCCCAGAACTAGGTTTAGATTCACCAGCCTGTAGTTCCCCAGATTCTCCTTGCTTTTCTCTTTCCTCACTCAGAGTGAGAATAGTTGTCTCAGACTCAATTACACACCTTCCCTTTTCCTTTCTGCCCCCTTAGATTTGAATCAGACTCACTCTTCTTTCAACAGGCCTGTAACTTATGGTGAAAAAAAAGTTCATTCATGTGGACTTCTGTTTGTAGCAGTTCATTTGTGATATCCTGATGACAGAGAAGGCTAAAGTGATAAACAGCAGACGGCTGGTTTGGGATTTGGCCTCTGCTTGTGTGTAGTAATTCTAGTGAACTCAATTGCAGGTACTATTTTAGAATCTCAGCTGGCTTCCTTAGCTGTGGGATTTTTTTCTATTATCCCATACATTATTTTGCTGGATATGAGAAATCTTTGGTTCAGATACAGTAAGATCCATCATTTCTCACACGCTTATAAGAGGACTGCCTTAAATTTCACCAGGTGTCTATATACAAAATTAATTCCATGGTACCCTCTGAATTACAAAACGTTAGGCATTTCAGTGAGCACAGTTGGTCCTATTAAACATGTTTGCACACACAGATGATAATTTCATTCTGTGAAATATCTTGTTACACAAGAGATCAATTAAGGAGACTATGTCTACTGGAAACTCAATTAGGACTAATCAGTTTTATCCTACTAATCTCAGAAAGGAGTTTACTTGTACTGTCTACGGTAGGACCTGGACATATCACTTAAATCTCTTACCTTTTTAAGAAGAGGTTTAATCTTCCTATTTCCTTAGGTGTACCTTAAATATTTTGTTTTGTCACATCCCTCTGGCAGTTTGCAGGATAAACAGTCATTCAGATAGGGTTTCAAAGATTGTTTCAATGTCACATAAACTTTCCTACTTTCTGGCAACTTGCTCTTCAGCAAAGGAAACAGCGACAGTGCAAGATATCTTCAGATATGTCTAAAAGTGATACTTCAGATATTCTTTCAGAACTTCCAAAACCAGGCTTTTGTTAGCTGCCCTTCCATGTCATATCTGACAGTCTTCACCCAACTAGTTCAGACTGCTCTTTGAGAAGCAGAATCTCTCTTGTAGTTACTCTGAAGAATATTTGACGCTCAAACGAGAGCTTTAGCAGCTTTTGGTTCTCTGGCTGCTTCTGTGGAAATTGCTGCAGATCTAGCCACAGTTGGTTGTGCTGCCCCAATACTTGCTGAACCTGACAGAGTAACAGCTATTGCTTCTTTCCCATCTGTATGCAGAGGACGTTCCATCAGGTCATGGCCACTATGCCTTCCCTTTCTGCTGTGGGCAGCTTGTCTCCAAGTGTGGTATCACTAGCTGGTCTGAGTCCTCCCAAAATCTCCATTGGGCGGAACTCCTCCTTGTTCCCAGTATTTAGTGAGTGAACAAATTCCTTTCATCTCTGCAGGCAAGGGGTAAACTGGTGCAGAGAATATTGACCTTTATCAAGAAGGTATCCCAACACAATGTCGCCATTTTTTCTCTTTATAAAGGATCTCATCCTCTGTAGTTCACTGTGGTGTGATCGATAAGAAGGTCTCCTGTGTTTTTATGACAGCCCGCCCATGCAGATGGGTTCCTGAAAATAGTCTCTCAGATACCATAAAAATGGGATATGGCTTTCATTGCAGTCAATGTTTAGATAGCTTCCAGCTGATTACTGGCATTTTTTTTTAAATGTAACAAATGAAATGGGAACACAGGAGCAAAGGTGGAGCCAAAAGAAAACAAACAAAAGAAAATACCTTTAAAAGTCCTAGAAATGGCAGCACAATTTGTAGTAATCACTTTCTAAGAGAAATGGCAAAGCAGATGAAAAAGCCCTACACTATTACTATAAAGAAATTAAGTATTTCTCTGTGAAGGAAATTACAGGTGCTTTCTATCTAATGTCAGGACAGGTTATTGAAAATGCATTGATGCTTCATTTATATTTTGAGACCATGAAGTGTCAGGATGATCTTTGTCTATTTAATTCACCTTTGCAAAGAAGGGAAAGACAGAAGTGTTACCTCTGGCATTTTTACAGCTCAAATTATACTTTTCTGCAGTAGAAAATCCAAACTGCAAATTATATTTGACTAAATTGTTTCCTGTGACTTAGTGAGGCCAGGCAGCAAAAAGGAGAACCTCTCACAAACCGGATCTGTATGTAAAAAGTCCTAGTCAAAACAATAATCTGTCATTCCTCTTGCAAAAGGCACTCATGCAAAAAATTAGACACGATTATGTGTCTTTATGATGAGAAATAAATGGTGTTTCCACCTACCTTCTCCTGAACTAGAGTGGATTCTGTAATGAAAGCGTACAACCAGACAAATGAGATGAAAAAAATTGACCCTTGCAATGTAATGTGTGATGATATGAGGAGCCTGAAGAACCCTTTCGCTGTTCCTCCTGAAAAAACTACTGCATCATCAACTGGGACTCAAAAGTTTTTTGGAAACCACATAGCAGCACATTCATGAAGACTCTCAGCAGCCAGAAATGTGCCTCTGTTTTAGTAATATAAACTTTGCTTGTTTGGGGGGATGGTGTTTTTTTATTTTTTCATCTGCTACAACTTGCTCATAAAGATTTGCTATGTTTACAAACAAAGGTGAAAAAGTCTGTTTGGCATCCCAAGTGTTCTGAATACTAAAATCAAATTTAACTGAAGTTATATTACAACCATTTCTAAGTTATATATTGTAAACCATGCAGTTCATGTTGTCAAGACAATTTTCTCCCACTAAGGAAGGCCTTCAGGGAAACAAAGATGGCAATGGAGAACATCTTTAACAGAAGTTCAGGAATTTAAGCCTGGATTCACCCCATTTAAGGTACTTAATTGAAATGTCTAAATTTAGAGCTTAAGTTCTCTGTGTTCCCTGCAAAATCAGTGGAATGATACAGACATTTCCAGAGAGTGTGTCAGGTCTGGACTGATATTTAAAGCTGGCTTTATTACCGTTGAGCGAACTTAGCATTACCAAGTTCCCAGTGTAAGTTTCTCAGGTAAATGCAATTGAGACACTATAATTTGGCCTAATTACAGTTATCTTGTAAGAGAAAATTGTAAGGAATTGATAGACTTTGCCTCTCATGTGAGTGAGTTCATATAATGGAAGGAATCTATGGGATTCTATATACAACATCATACATTTACCGCCTCTGGAATAAAATATGGTGCGTTGTATATCAGCAACTGGGAAGACAAACTGTAATGTACAGCTCTGACTAAGTCCCCAATCTGGAAAGGACTGCAAGGTATTTGAGGTACTGGCACACAATCAGTAGAGACAACTTTAGTATTAAATATCCATGGAAAACAGCCATTCACAATAGACACGAACAGAGAACAATTTCTTGAGAGAATGAAAACATAAGTTGTCTTGTCCAGGCCCTTCTGTCCTATAGATCAACTGTTTTAAATACAAAAAATAGATATGCAAATCACTAGCTCTCCAGACATGATCCATATAATGGGCATGTAGTCTTCTCCTCTTCTGCTTTGCAACTGCTAAAACATGAAAGAAAAAGAACTAATGTGCTGTCCTAATAACAATCGTTCACAGATGATACAGCCATAGTCATGTTAAATTATTCTGAATGAAAACACAATCCTTGCTATTAGAAATATAAGAAAGATGAATAATAAGATGTCTATAGTATAGTATGGGGTATACTGTGGGAAAGTATGACAAATTCCATGTCTTCATGTTAGTGTCACTCTTAGTATCACTCACATATGTAAATAAAATATATTTGGCCTGCATTTATTTCAAATTACAAAGTGAAAAAATGTTAATCGTAGCTGATTTGCAGAAGCCTGGCTATCTTGTATTTCAAGTTCAGAGTAGCTGAAAAATGCACTGAAATGCCACTGAAGCAATTCTAATGAAGTTATTTCTGGAGTTGCTTCTAATTACACTCATATTCTTATTTGCTGTCTCTTCCCATTCTAGAAAACATGCAAACTAGTCCAAAACTATTGTATCCGATGTGAACTTGTATGTCTTATTAAGTCATGGTTTAACTAAAGAGATTCAGTAATGCTCACGAGATTATAGTTCTAATTGTAATAGCCCCTAAAAGAATCAGGGTTCTCACAAACGTGTCGATTCACAGAGTAGCCTAAATAAATATCCTGGAGGCTACATCAGCCCTGAAACAGCTTATATTGTATAGAAAGCAAATTATACTTTCAGCTGAAAATATCAACATATCAAAACATTGACTCATTTTGAAACAGCTCCATTTACTGATTGCTGTAAGAGTGGAGTTTAGCCCTTCATTCAAGTATTTAGGGGCACAGTGGTAACACCCAATCATATCAGTGAAGGGTCACTGCTCTGTTCTACAAACACAAGGGAAAAGAAGGCCTTTGCTATAAAGAACTGACAGTGTATTTGTGTGGTGTAATATGCAGACGCCATAGCAGCTAGGAAGAGATAAAAGTGGTAATAATGGTTTTCTTATGTAGTTCACATATTATCTTTATATAATACAGACTGTCTCTATTAACAGGCCATCTGTGACACAACTGTAAGCTTTCCGGTAGAAGGAGATCTGGATTTAAGCATAGAAATTACATTAAACTCCTCATTCATAAATATGAGGTAAAAGGGAAAGTAGCCTGTGTTTCCATGTCAGCCTGCCGGATTTGCTGAGGCTGCAATGGGGGCGTGAGAGCAAAATGTAGTTATTGTGATAGTGACGAGGCTCTTAGCTCTGTTTGTTAGATAGCCAGGACTTCATTACTGATTTAGTCCTTCACTTAGGGACAGATCCATGCAAAGGGCATGAAATAGAACACCAGCAGAAAACTCTGCAGGGAGAAGCATATCCCTAAAGCCCAGTTTTATCCCCAGATAACAACAGAAATAATTCCACTTAGACAATGTTATTAGTACATATCTTCAGCCAGTTCCTCACATAGCTTCTGCCCACTCTTGGACTGTTGTACAAGGGAAACAGCAAGCACGCGTGACAAGCAAGCAGATCAGAAATCTGGATGAACAACAGAGCCAGGAACCTCTCCCGGTGTACTTCCTGCAACTAGCTATCTTCCATTTTAATTAATTGAACACAACTGTGTTTTCTAATGTTGATGAAGAGAATAAAATCCCTTAGTTTCAGTTACTGCTTTTGTAACACCACAGGATCACTGCCTTAGAAACTGAAGAGCATTACCATAAGTGCAGTCAACAAGAAAAGGAGCTTTAGGCTCAATCATCAGCACTCAAAATTAGGATTCAGGTCAAAGTCAGATCCCAGCGTATCTTAGGAAAGAGGAATGTCCCCGGTGGAGAGACAATTTTTTTTGGAAACCAGTTACAAACGAGCTCCCAAAGCCCAGTGCAAGTTTGTGAGCTATACAGTTATGGTGAGCAATCACAGAGAAAGTGTCAGATCCCTCATGTTTCTCCTGCCTCTTTCAGTTCTACTGGCCTTTAAAACCAGGGCTACGTGTTTATGCTATACTTTAGGATTCAACATCGCCCACTATTTGGATTTAACATCTTCTTTACTTTAATCCAGTTGGTATTGGTAGTACCAGAGAAATGATTATGGGCACTACATTTTATACGATTTATAAAAATATTTCTCTCATGCAATTATTATTTATTCTTTGAAATGTTAGCATTCACTTTTACCATTAGAGGGCTGTATTGTTTGTTACTTTTTCATCTGTTGCCTATTGTATACTTATTTTTATCTATCAAAAGCTACCTGTAATATCATAACCATGACACTTCCAAGCGTCCTGCCTTTCACCGAGTAAGTGGTACGTGTCTTGTTCACTGTCACAGGACTACAATAGAAAGAGCTAAAGCAGTAAGTGTTCCATAAAATTCCTTGGTTAACCTTAGAGGTTATTTCTGCTACTGTTGATGACTCAAGAGCTGGTTGGCCTTATTTCTCATGGGCAAGCAGATAGACAGGACTTTTAGAGTGAAGTCTGAGGGGGGAGGTCTCAGAGAGAAAATCTGTCCTCACTGAAGTTGGGGAGGAAATATGCCACTGAACCAGGTTCAGGATTTCTCTTGCTTCTATCCTAATGCATTAAAAGTCAACAAGGAAAATTCCTGCCACTAACTGACGAGGTTAAGATGAAACTTTACATGTAACCACATCTACCTAACTTCCCAATTTAGGATTTTTCACTACTTCCTCTGATATGTTGGGGTTACTGACCATCACTGTCAGATCCAGGCACAGTTTGAATGGGCAGAGGGAGGAAGGAGGGGCATTGCAATGGTTCATGCTGTCTATCAAGAGCAAACCGTACTTTCTGCTTAGGAACTCTTAGGTCTAAAGAGGCCTGCAATGAATTCATACAGATAGATATTTTTTATAGATCAGAAATTTTTTAATGCAAACCAGAAGTGATCTGGCTGAGTAATTCCATCAGGGGTTTTTTATGGCAGTGGCTGTACTGTGTATTAGGAAATACAAGTGCTTAAGCATTTTGGTTGAGTTATCGCTGCCTGGTAGAGGGAAACATTTTGCGTGGTTCAGTTAGTTCATTACTTAGAAACTTCATATATACATATACAAATTAAGGTGAAGCCGATAGCACTTTCCAAAGTTACACAAGTAATGCAGTACCAAATCCAACTCTGTACAACACCTGGTTATATCAAAAGCAAAATTATTTGATATTTGCCATTATAGTGAGCTCACTGGGCTTTGTTAACTGACTTATCTCATGCATCCAGATTAGAAAATGTCAAACCATTGACTGACTGTTCTTAAGAGCAGCCAATATCAAAACAGCACTCCACTCTGTTGCTGGGCTTCAGGGGACACTTTCAAAGACAGAAATGACATGCAGACACTGACTTTCATTATCTGGACTAGAAGTTTTGTCAGATATTAGGAACATTAGGGCCTCTGGTGCTATATTTCAGGAGAAAATTCCATCAAATACCTTGTTAACCAGGGCACACACATGAAAGATTATCATAACTCGTCATGAATAAAGCTGTGTTCTCAATCCAGCAAATCTTTTAAAGACATGATTATGTCCCTTGATGTTCAGTAAGGCGTTTTAGGAGAACACAGTAGCCACCTAGAGAGGCACAAATGTTGGAAAAACTAGAAATTTAAACCTTGCTATTTGAAAAAGGGAAGGGAAGGGAAGGCAAGGCGAGGCAAGGCAAGGCAAGGCAAGGCAAGGCAAGGCAAGGGAGAAAATACAGTAAATAAAGAAAAATTGTTATAAAACCCAGTTGCTTAAGACACCAATATGTTTTGTATAGCCAGTAGGGAAGTTTGGTCCTTAAAGGTGCAGCTCTGCTGGTTTTACCTCTTAGTCAGTCTCCCTAACACCTCTCTGCCCCTGACTTTTGGAGAGGGAAAGTAACTGCGTATAGAAATGGCACAGTAGGCATATGGATCTCCACTGAAGGATTTAAGAAAACGGCAGAAGAAAGGACACCAAGCTACCTGTTTTCCTCTTTGCTTCATAATATTAGACCATACAATATGAAAAACAGCTTTCAGAAAGAGATACAAATTTAATTTAACTTCCTAACATGTAGACAATAACTTGTCTAGCATGAGCCATGGTATTTATTTTTATGCTCACTAACCACATAAAGTCATGGGGGAGCACAACAGCCAAACAAAAAACAAAAAAAAATCAAGGAATGTCCCTTTTATTTTTTTGCCTAAAGGCAAATTTATTTTTTAGTTTGCTTTTGACTGACAGCATATCAACATATGGATTAACTCCCTCTTGTCATTATTGGCAGGAATGCTAATGTGTCCTTTTAACACTTGTTGTGTCATCACATTACAGACTGTTTTAGAGAAAATGTTCATGAACAGTTGATGGAAAAATTCTGCCAGAATTCACACACAAAAATTAATGTTGATTAGTTTGTTGTGACAAAAAGCCCAACACTACCATTTCTAAACTACTAGGAAAAAGACAAGATTAATTTTTTTTAAAAAACCATGAACATTGTCATCATCAGGAAAATTTTAAAAAATCCATGGTAAAGTATTGGGAAAATTATTCTAATAATTATGTCTAATTTTCTTTTATGTGTTTACATTATCCTGTGGCCTTCATCTTGGAATTTTAGCCACAGTTCAGGATCCCGGTATGTCAAATGCTGTAGGTAGTGGTGCTATGGACATATAAACCTGTTTTCTGCTCAGAGAGACTAGAATTAAACTATATGACAAGACAGATGGACAGAGACAGATGGGAGGAGTAGAGGAAAACAATGAGGCAACATTTGTGGGTGTGCTTGGCTTCTGATCTCAGTATACCAAAAGCCCAGCAATCCCCACTTTTGTGAGTGCCACATCAAAGAAGAGTGGTGGTTTAAGCAGTGGTTTGAAAGGGAATAACACAGAGTTCTATGGAAGGTTGTAGAAAATAAAAGATAGGTGGAGGTGTCTCTTGATGTCTGAATGCATGCAGTTTAGAATTTTACATGGGTGTGAAGAAAGTTGGCCTTAAAGGCAACCTGGAGGAGGGAACTGACAACTTGATACTGCAATAAGACCTGAAGAGCTTGGAAAGTTAAAAAAGGACTTTATTTGACGTAACACAGAAGGAGAGAGTGATTGCAGAGTGTGAAAGTCAAAGTGATGGACTAGGAAAATGACCTTAGCAGCAGCCGTCTACATGCACACTGGCAGAGCAAAACTGCCTTTGACAGGAACAGACAACAGGATGCCACAGCAACTGAGTTGTGAGATAGCAAAGCCCTAAAAATTTAAATGGACAATAAAAATATTTCTTTGTAGTGCTCTGCAAGCTCCCACCACCACTGAAAAAGAATTTGCCACATTTAAAAATAGGTTTTACATGTCAATGTTAAAAAGCACTATAAATTAAATATTAAACCTAGATTACCGACCTAAAAGATAGATCCCTTGCATTTGCAATGATGCAGAAAAGGGATGTCTCAGAGGTAAAAGACAGAGATGCATTTGTGAGGAAAAACATACCAGGAAGCACTTCTCTAGTGAAAACAGTAAAAAGGGAAGATAAAAAGAGCATGAGGAAGACAGGCTACACAGTGAGGTCATTGAAACAAGTAAAGGAGTCAGGGAAAAGGCAGTCAAAAAACATGGTTTTAATAGGCAAATTTAATAGTTTAAGAAGAGGAAGATAAAAGCAGTGCAAAGGCAGCCTGTTTGGTCAGGTTCCTCTTGGAGGGCTGACAGGACTATTTGTGGAACAAGTAAAATACTAGCTGCAGTGGGGGGAGAGGAGGGGGCCAGGCTTTTTTCAGTGGTGCGCACTGATAGGACAAGGGGCAATGGGCATAAAATCGAGTACAGGAATTTCCATCTGGACATGAGGAGGAACTTCTTTCCTTTGAGGGTGGCAGAGCACTGGAACAGGCTGCCCAGAGAGGCGGTGGAGTCTCCGACTCTGGAGACATTCCCAACCCACCTGGACGAGACCCTGTGCAACCTGCTGTAGGTGGACCTGCTCTGGCAGGGGGCTTGGACCAGATGATGTCCAGAGGTCCCTTCCAACCCTTAACTTTCTGTGATTCTGTGATTCTGTGACAAGGTGACTGATGGTTGGGGTGAGAAAATATACTGAATGGGAGAAGGTTTGTTATCTGGGGAACAAAGACAGAAAAGATGTAGTAAAAGTTTTGTGTCATTTCTTCCATAAATGATTTGAGTGCAGAAAGACCCAGGGGAAAAGGCAATGGGGAAAAACAAGGGTTTGATTCTAGCACTGACTAAAGTGGTATCAAAGAAAGTATGAAAGAAGAGCGAAAGAAAACAAAATCCTGACAACTATATTAACATAGGAATGAGAACAGAAAGGAAATCAGGAAGAAGAGCGAACCTATACAAAGCTAAACTATAAAGAGTGGGGGGAAAAATGGATGATGGCAGGAGACAAATAGGTACCTACATGACCTTAGGTGAGCTACTTGCTGTAGAAGATTTTTAGTAAAAAGTACCTAAAAGAGAAATATACCTAGTGACTGCCAGTAATAAATATCAAGGGGTCACTAAGCAGAAGACAGATACCTTCTAAACTACAGTCCTTATGGACAAAACTCTTTCTGACATGACAGCAGGTAAATATTACATAGTAGATTTTTGCCTCAAGGGCAAGAGAGGGACTCAGCATGGTATGAAAGCCATGACTCTAGAACTGCTGCAAAGGTCAAAAGTGAAGTTTGGAAAAACAATGAAAAATTCATCAGGAGGCCAGTATTAAGAGAAACATGCATTGGGGAATGGAATAAAAGATACTTTATAAAAATGTAATTCTCTTCTGTTCTATTGCAGTCCATATATAACACACAGGAAAGGAATATTTTAAGTTTAAATATCCAAAACTAATCTAGGCTGCACTAGCAAGTGTTTGTCATCTTAGTATTTCTGGATCTCACATCCATTGCTCAAGAGTTTATATTTGGAATGAAATGTGACTCAGAATGAATTAATGGCATCTGACGTAGGTATAAAAGTGACTCAAAAGGGAGAGGACAGGGAAATAAAACAGCGGTGCTCAAATTCCTTTGGGTGAGAATGTGTCTCCCCATGTGTAACGACAGACTCTCACCTGTTGTATGTGGGATGAGGCAGCAATCAGTATTTTCAGAAGTGAGCTCTACATTTTCTCAACCCTGACAAATTTGGCCGCTATCTTTCACTGCCTGAATGTTTTCAGAATCAATAAATGTCCATGGTTATTTCGAATTCTTCTAATATATTTTCAACTGGTACTTGCCTACATTCAGGGTCTCTTACTGTGACCATCATTGTCCTCCATTACTTCCTGTTTTCTAGGCATGCATAACATCTTTCACATCTTTTTCTTGAAGCATCATATAGAATTTGTGTAGAGGTCATAAATACTGGAAGTGAGGGGAAAACAGATGTGGAAGTAGGGTTAAAAGGTCTCAGTCTGACTGAAAATACTTCACAAATAGACATTTTCTTGCAAGATTCTTTAGATAGCCGTCACAATGCCTAAATTACTAATTTCTGGTCATTTCCAAAGACAACAAGCAGGAGAACCTGATGTTTTTTCTGAAATAATTTCTTTATCTGTTTGGTTGAAATTCCAGTGGCACCTGTTTCTGTGAGCTAGTATTACAGCACTTCAAAAATCTCATTCTCAATACCAATAGCAATTCTGCAGCCACACTTTGCAGCCTGTCACCAAGAAAGGATCTGTCTTCCTTGATTGTAGCCATACAGAGTTAAATGTTCAGTCTGTTCAGTCAGAAGGAGTCTAGACTCCTTCTATAATTTCTGGAAATAGATAACTTCCACCCCCTGCTGCGGCACAGAAGTTGTAGCCGAGGACTTCCAGAATATTAAGTTATTCTTGCATGTTTAGCTTGATAAAAGAACACCAAAAGTTTTGCTCTTGGACTTCTGTAATCTGTAAACAATGTAAGAGTTGTACAACGAGAGCAATACACCACAAAGAGAGCAGAGATAGGTTTTATTTTTATTTTTCATTGTAATAGTTGGAAGCATTTTATGAAAGATTGCAATTACTATTAACTACATTTTAGAGGCATCCTGATTAAACAAATAATAATTTTTAAAGCCCCCAGAATGAATTGTAGTGTTGCAGTCCTCTTAAAATTAAAAAAATATAGAGAGATTGATTGGAAAATCACTGTAAAAACACTCCCAAAAGTTCTCACAAAAGAACTTTGTTTTTGCCTTTCTGTTGGTTCTGTAGGAAGTAATTTGGTCTTTCACTTCTTACCACAAAAATATATGGAATAATAGTTCTCAGCCCTCACAGTTACAGTACAAAGAAATTAATGAGTACTCATGAGTCACTTGTATTCTAAAATCATAAGGACAAGACAAAAGTAAACACATTTTCTTGCGGATAATGGAATATTTTCAATGCAACCAGCTGTGCAAAAAATGGGAAAACTAAACAAAAGAGAAATTTGGATTTCTTTCAATTCAAAGATCCAAGCCCAACAAAATAAAAGTTAATATTAATTAATAAATAGTTTATAATTAAAACTACTTTATAATAAAAGATGTGTTCCCCCAGGTTTGTGAACTTCAACTAAAGTTTTGCTTTACATACAAATAGTATGAAAACTCTTCTCAATTTACTGTCTAATAGTGACTGATAACAAATGAATCAAGGCTCAGATTTGTGTCTGAAGGGATCTTTAAAGCAGTACTAGAAGCATTATACAACCATTTGGTACTGCTCTCTTCGGTAACTTTTCCCCTCTCAATCAAACAAACAAGAAGCACTACTATCAATAGAAGAGGAAAGAAACGCCAATGTGTACTGATCTGGCAATCACAAGACTGAAAGAATAGAATATGAATAGCAATGAGTATCTTACGTCACTCGGCCTTCGGCAAATTTTACCTGCAGGCCTGGAGTTTAAAAACTGGAAACACAAAGTCAGGTTTTTGAAGTCTACAGTCACATGCCTCCTTGATTTTCCAAAGTGCTTAGAACCCAGCAGCTACTGATGAGATGCATGCCTACAAAAGCATCAATTTCGTATTTGTTGTCTGGAGATCCCCTGTCCCAGTGCCAAGTTCTCAGCTACACTGGGAGTGACTTTGAAGCCCACGGTAGCAGTGGGCATTCAGAAATTTTGTAAATCAGATCAATGCTCAAACATAGTCTTCAAAGTCCAAATTAAAGCTGCAGGTTCCAATGCATGTTGTGTGGCAACATGGGCAGGGAAAATGCTCAGCGCTGAAGAAATTTTCATAGCCTGTAATGGCTCAAACTATAGAGCTGCTGGGCCCAACTGTGCAGTCCCTGTCACTGGAGCCACAAATCCTGGAGAGGAAGAAAAGTGGAGATGTGACTAGGGGTAACTACAAAAAGAGACGAGGGTAGTGAGACACCGGAACAGGTTGTCCAGCGAGGTTGTGGATGCCCCATCCCTGGAAATGTTCAAGGCCAGGCTGCACGGGGCTTTGAGCAATCTTGTCTAGTAGGAGGTACCCTTGCCCATGGCAGAGGGGCTGTAACTAGATGATCTTTAAGGTCCCTTCCAACCTAAACCATTCTATGATTCTATGATGAAGAGTAGCCCACCCTAAAGAACATAAAGAAGGTATTAATACATCTTAAATACCTAATTAGATACTTTTCAAGCACATAAGTAACCATAAGTCAAGGAAAAAGAGTGTAAGGCTTCTGTCAAGTGTCAAAGTGATTTATCAACTGAAGGAGACGTTGCTGAAATATTAAATGTCTAGACTCATATTTCCAAGGAAAGGATGAGAGACATATCCTACAAAAACCAGAAAATATTTTTTATTCTTTTAAGAAAAATGAAAACCAAGTGAATGCAAATATCTTGAAACACAGAACTAATAGAAAGTAGCGGAGAGGGTGGAAAAATATTAGGTATATTGTAAAACTCTTCTGGATTTTGAGACAGAACACAAGTGCATGACATTAACTAGGGAAAATCCAGCTGGGAGAGAAGGGAGAAAACACAGTAGGGTACCAAAACTCTGTGTTATATATGCAAAACTGATGTTTAGTACACAGGAGTATCAGTTTGAGCAATAATAAGGTGTTTTAAGGGAAAGATTATAAAGAGGTTTTTATTGGATGCCAGGTAATCTTTTGCTGCTTAATACTAATTTAATTTAGAATAAAGTAACAATCTTCCTGGGTATCTAACAGATGATTGACCTGCAGAGATAGAGTTTGAGGTTCAAGGCATACTTTGAAAACAGCAAATTTATAGCCAGTGAGGATTTTCTTACTTACAGCAGGAAAGAAAAAGCTTCTCATTTAAATTCTAAAGTTTCATTTCTAGTCTCTGCAAGAAGTTCTGTAAATGACCTTTTAAATACTTTTAATTAAAAGTCCAACAGAAAAAAAAAACTTTTTTTTTTTTTTTAACGTAGAAATTCTTTCAAAAATGCAACCAGTTCTTCTAATTTGAGACATGGTATAGTCTTCTATGTATTACATGAAACCTAAACCAAAGGATGAATCCTACATTTCTGGATGGAGCAAGCTATTTGGCTGGTAGACTGGTCTCTTAATTAAGATGTGCTATCTTTGCTTTTCTACTCTTTGCAAAGTGATAGAAGACAAAGTGTTAATAGGAAAGTTCCTTTTTACCTACCGAAGAGACAGAGGGCAGCCACTTACCATCTTTTGAGAGGATCTATTTATTTATTTCAATGCCTTAGAACACTGCAGCTATCCAAGGAATGCAAAACGTCAATTCCGTATTGATTATGTTGTATGATGGGGACAATCTGAATGTAATGCTTTCTGATGTGCTATGCTGAAAGCACCGGTTCTACCAAGATAAATGCCTACTGTATTCATTTCATGCTGCTTTCTTGCTTTCTACTTCAAGCAGTTTCTCTCTGCAAAAGTGACATAGATGTCTATCCTTTACTAACTTGAAAATCTGATCTAAAGCTCTGTGAACCTGGAGGCAGTGTTCACTAAATTGGTATTAAAACCCATATGAGGAATTACATAATCTTTTAAAGAACATTTCATTTGCCAGTGACCTTTTCAGCATTGGAACTAGTTGTTTGTTTGGCAATGATTTTTGCTAGAATAATCTTCAATACTTGCATGCACCCTTTATCTAGCAAGAACCCTGAATTTTTTTCCACAGCCACATCATATTACGCTGTGCTATACCAGGTAGATGGCTTTAATATAAGCAGTATCACTAAGACATATTGGATATATTGTTAGTCAACTACGAAAAGTTGTCTGTAGGTGCAGCTGATGATACGCTAACTGTGGTGTGCAGTGACAGTAAAATTATTTACTTATGAAGCAGTTCCAGAAGCAATCTATTGGGCAGCAGCTTCAATCCTTCAACCTTTAATATCAACCCATTGATATTAAACCTGGCTAAAAAAAGATCAGATGCAACATGTTGGGGTGAGCGTGTGAAACACTGGCTTGTGCCAGGATGTTTTCAATGTTTTACATGTGATTCTGCAGTTTTTTTCTGCTAGACATGTCAAATAAGCAGTCAGAGGAAATTAAGCCTGAACTAGGCTGAGCAGAGATACTGGCATCTTGATCTCATCCTCCACTGATGGTTCCTCACCTTTGTCACCTTTGTCACCTTTGTGGTTCCTCACCTTTGTCACTCTTTTTTTTTTTTTTTTAACCTGAGATGCTACAACAACAGCAAGGAATTACTTGCTGTTTAGACCTCTGAAATTATCTGAAGGTCCCTGTCTGTGGGACTGTCTTTGCCAGAGGTGCCAGAATGAATCAAAACCCCAGCACGCTCAGTGTTCAGATCAATACATTTCTTTTTACAGCAACCTTTTAGTGTTAAGAGAAGATAAAGCAGAAAGAGGAAAAAATGGATTCCAGCTATAGTTTAATTTTTTTTTTTCAACCTTGAGATCTTTACAGCTGAAATTACTGGCACACTGTAATGCATTTACATAGTGAGAAAGACCCAGTAACACAGAGTTTTCAGAGGGTGTTAAGAAGGACAGCAGATACTATATTGCATTTATACTAAAAAAGTTAGTCTCTCCAAATATACATGAATAATTGCTGTGCATGTTTCTAGTAGCCAAAAAAGAGAACTAGTCTAGTCACTCTCTCAGACACGGTTTGAGATACTTTAGAAAGGGACATAGACACCCGCTATCAACCCCTGTGAACAGATCTGTAAAACTGCGTTCCAAGTGCGGAAGTCCAATTTATCTTGTTAAAATCTACCTCAAGGTAATTTTATGAAGAGGTTGTCCTCAGCAGAAAGTTAGGGAATTAAATAATTTTTTGTGGCTGTTATTGCTCTAATATGATTTTTTTTGAGCTGAAGGTTGAAATGGAAGCTCCTCAGACTTGGAGTCAAAAGAATACTTAATACAATGCTTTCAGACTTAAAAAGGCTTTGCTGACATTATCTTACTAATTCTTTCACTACTTTTTCTTGGAAAGCCAAAGAAGAAAAATATCTCTGTATGGGAAGATAATGTGTGCTGTGAAGGAGGACAAGAGGTCAACCAAGAAAAGGCACTTTTGAAATACTGTTTGAGAGTGGCTCCCAGCCTTTAATTTAGATGAAAATCAATTACATGAATAACACCTAGTCCATAGGTAGTGTGTACAGCCTTAAATCCATTGATTTCGCTAAAGTTATGTTACATACCTGTTGCAATCAAATCTGTATTGATCAAGTATTCATCAAATCCATCATCATAGACTTTAGGTCAGTTCAAACTTGCAGTTTTTATACGAGAAACAATAAACTATGAAGATAAGCTAGTTTTAATTACTAGTGCTATTAGACTGTAAAACCCCATTTTAATATTATCAGAACTTCGTTTAAATTTTCTGCAGTCATTTAGTAATATTCAATTTAGTTTTAAGATTTTTGGTTTTTTCCCCTATTTTACAACCCATGCTTTGTTCTCACTTGAGAATTAGGTTGGGATTTAGTTCAGAAAAATTCCTTTTTCCCTATCAAGGAATAGACCTGTATTAGTATCTTGTTTCCATGTCAAAACTATACTGCACAGGAGTTACAAATTCAGTTCCAATGGTTTAAAATAGTCTCCAAAGTGTAACTGGTTTCTGCAAAAATGCCTAAATATATGTGAAGAAAGTATACCAGTCAGGTGAAATAGTGTCTTGACACATGGCAGTCATTACTGATGGGTGCTGTGATGTCATTTGCACAAGCCCCATACTTGGAAGCACTTTCTGTGGAAAAACCACAACAATGTCCATTACCTATGACAACAAGTCATTTTTTTTTTTGAGAGGCATTGGGGAAAGGATTATATACCTTGACATCTTCTCTATTTTAAGAGAACAAGTCAGCTTATGCCCCTCCGATACTTTTCTCAATGTCTTAAACCCTGCTGGCTATTTCTCATAGGATTTATTTTGCATAGACGGAATAGGTGGTTTGCGTTTGTGGAGACTATAAAAAAATCAAGTGACTTGATACATTTCAGTAACAGGAAGAGACAGAAAGGCAGCTTCTGAAGCATGACAACTACTGGATACCCTGGATTGAGGGTGCACTGCCATCTTCTCCTTTTCTCCACTCTTTTCCTCTCACAAGCAGAGAAGTTCTTCCAACTCTGGTAGGCTCCTGTTCTGCACATCTTAAAACCTGACAAGGACCACTAACTGAGGCAAAAACTCCCCATTTTTCGCCCCATCCAGTTTCAGCAAAGAACTGGCTCCCCAGTAGCTACACGGACACAGCAGGGAGGATCACATTGAAAGAGAGTTGCCAGCGGCTGGGCAACAACAGGAGGATGTATCTGGTGGAACAGAAGGCCACAGTATTATTGCAGCCCCAAACTCTTTGAGACCAAGCCAGTAAAAGATTGCTAAATACTGTTCTTGCTATTAGACAGTTCAGTGTGACAAAGATGTCTTGTTCTTTTCATCTAGCAGTACCAAGAATTTGTATCATGCAAATGATACTGCAAACAGGACATTGAAGGTTCAGAATAATGCGAAGAATAGGATTTGGCCATTTTTTTAATATGAAATAACCAAGGGGGTGAAGGCTGGGAAGAAAAAAGAACCGAAGAAGCTAGCAACAATATTTTAGCAATGCAGTAATCGAATTGGAAAACACATGAAGTGGCAAAGCTCATTTTCATAACAGAAGAACAAAAAGCAGGCAAAAATAAAAGGAAGTGAATCCCTTCTCATACAAAACAATGCCATTTGACTAGAACTGATCTATATTTCAATGTGGCAACAGAACCTCTGCTGTAACAATAAACTGAATAAAAGAGAACATTGGAGACAAGTAAGTCACTTAGAAAATTAGTCCTCACCAGCTAAAGTGTTTTGCATTCTGCTTGGAATTCATTATGTGCAATGTCACATATTATTGCATACTGCTTCACAAGATAAAATACATTTATTTCCATGTTTATGAAATGTTATTTTAATTTATTCTATTCCTCTCTTACCAGCTTTTTATTTTCTTATGCCTGGAAAATTTATTTTTCTCACTGATCTCTTTCTGCTAACTATTTCAGTCAATATTCCTTTTTTCCAGTTAAACAGAGCAATAAGATTTACCAGGAAACTGAGGTGAGGTAGTCTTGGGGTTATAATTCCATATATCTCTAACTGGAACTACAGGGGACAAGACAAAATGTTTTCTGTTAATATCAGATCTTTTCTTTAGTTGGTCTCATTCAGTTCTGACTTCAGGATTTGATCTTGAAATAAAGTAGCTCAACACATCTGGAAACAAGGTTAGTAAGTCTTATCTCTAGTGTACCAGTGTAGTTCACAGAGATGGAAAAAGAAACTGTTAGCAGCACTTATTTATCTCAGATTTGAAGCTGTATTCTATGCAAACCTGATATTTGTTTTCTCCCTTTTTACAGTTCAATGGTTTCACAGGTCTTTTTCCCATCCTTTTTTACTGCAGCCATTCAGTCAGTCATTTTCATCTATATTTTCTTCTGACAATTTCCAATGCAAATCTATGAATCTGCAGGTGCAGGTTTGTCTTAACATTTAAATCGGTAAACTGGAGATTTGATGAAAGATGTGTAAGAAGAAAGAGTGATAGGAGTATCTCACCAGGCTGAACAAATCTGATATTCTGTGAATTATATGAGGCTTATTTCAAGTTTAATATTTACCTGCAATTCTAAAATAACATGTAATCAAAACTGTACTGGATTCATCTCCTAGAGACTATGTTGATTCTATTTGTAGAGAGTTTATGCAAATATACCTTATTCACTCAATGGTTTCATACATTTCCATAAAAACCTTGTGATCAGTTAACCTCTGTTGAAAGAATAGTATTTCTAACTGCCAGCCCTGTAAAACTGATCTGGGATGGGAAAGGCAAGTGAGTTCTTACCAAGACAGGCCTGGCCAACCTCACAAGAGAAGACTGTGGTACAAACTCACTTCATCTTGCTGCATATGTTGGAGCCCTGGTTGAGTGCAGCTCACTCACCTGGGGGTGTGCTGGCTCAGCAGGACTAAGCAGAAGTAAATAATTCCTAAATAAGCTTTTAGGAAATAAAAGCATAGTCACTATGTTCTGTCAGAAGTGCCTGTATTTCTGGCTTCTCTAAGGTGCCCTCACTTCAAAAAAACATTTGTCCAACACCGTGTACATACATAGCCTCTGAGTGTCTTTGACACCTGTGTGGAAATGTGGGCTCTGGCTGGCAACACCCAGCTGTTCATGACACCTCTTCAGTACAGCTTGCAGAAGGCTTCCAGAAGGCAAAATTTCTGCATAAGCCAGCCTCTCCACAAGCACAAATATTCCTGCTAGGGCAGCCTTTCGGCTTTCTCTGGACTAAAGCCAAATCCGAGACGACATGTATTGCAGCCAAAACAACATTTTTAGATTGAATGGAAGCTTAGACTCATAAGTAAGCTATTAGTATAGATGTAGCCAGAAGTGGCAGGCTCATACCACTTACACAGAGAGGCTTACAAGTTTAATAAGCAACTCCATTTACTGCTTGGTGAGCAGCTTAGAAAAATTCTGAGACAGGATGCATGTAACATGATGATTTAAATTCTGACAAAGTTAAATGCGTAATGCAACTCTACAGAAACTTTAAAGGAAATATCTCCAAATCATGGTAAGACAATTTAATAAAATTAGTTTTGAAATGGAAGTTCTAGTCATCAATACTTTCATTATCTCCTATTCAAGATTAAATGTTTTGACAGAGAAAAATCCTGAGCACAGTATAACTTCGTTCCTGTTCTTGACCAAAACTTTATGCAGTTGTTTCAGCAACATATACCTTAGAAAAGGAGATGTCATCAAAGGCCTCGTTGGTAACACTGGCAACTGCAGCCTTACAGTTGCTTCTGCTGTTAGGTGACCTTTGCTCAAATTGTCGACTGATCTGGTTTTCAGTGTTATCTACTTCATAACTGCTGACAATCAGTTTCTGACAGATGTTCTTGAAATTGAAGCAGAAACATGAGCTACAACATGAGCTGCAGCAGACTGTTGGACAAACACAGTCTGGTATTTATTGTATGTATTTTTAACTAAATATATTTTTTTATATAGATGTGAATATATATATTCAAAATCATGGTCTGACACCAAGTTGTGGGAAAAAATGGGTTAATCACCCATGAAGTATATGAGAGACAGACTGTTTATTTCATTATTTTGAAGCTCATCACCAATACATGCCTTGAATCAAGCTGCTGTAAGGTTTTCTGAGCTTTACTGTTCCTGCTTGTGCTATATGAGATTTCCATGGTCTGTGCTACTAAACTTCCAAGGACAGATTCCTGTTACTGGGCAAAGTAAGACCACACAAATTCACAATTCTTAGGCATTTACCGCTTCATCAGGCCACTGGATGGTCTGGACATGGCAACTTTTACATTCTATAACAATTATCCATTTCTCAATCTCAGGCGATTTTAGAGTGCTAATGAGCCATAGGCTATTGACCTGAGAAGAGAAATCAGAAAGAATCAATCATAAAATAGTTTGAGTTGGGAAGGGCCTTGGAGATCATCTAGTTCCAACCCCCCTGCCATGGGCAGGGACACCTCCCACTAGAGCAGGTTGCTCAAAGTCCCATCCAACCTGGCCTTGAACACTTCCGGGAATGGGGCCTCACAACTTCCCTGGGCAACCTGTTCCAGTGCCTCACCAGCCTCACAGTAAAGAATTTCTTCCTAAAATCTAATCTAAATCTACCCTCTTTCAGTTTAAAGACATTACCCTTCATCCTATCACTACACTCCCCAATTAAGAGTCCCTTCCCATCTTTCCTATAGCTCCCCTTTGGGTACTGGAAGGCTGCTAGAAGGTCTCCCCGGAGCCTACTCTCCTCCAGGCTGAACAACCCCAACTCTCTCAGTATAAAGAAACAGAAAATACACAAGCATTTAAACTGTAGAGAGACAATTAAACTGTAGATGCAGGATAATCTATAAGCCAGATAAACAGTAATAGCTAGATTACAGCCACAAAGGGGTTAATATACAAATACTCAGTTTCTCAGCTGCAAGAGACTTAATTAAACAGCTACAGCTGAGATAAAGACTTCAGTATAAATAGGGTCAATTGGTAGCATGGAGCTTTCTTGGTTGAAAACTTCTCAGTGAGCAGCCTGTTAAGAAGCTGCTTTAGATCTAGGGCTGGAAATCCTGGAGAGAAGAAATAAAAGATATGTAGCTTGTATGTACTAGAGAGACTGGACAGTGGGGGAGAGAAGTGAGTCCAGGCACCTGAAAGAAAGGAAATAAAAGCGTAGTACAGTAAACAGTACATGGAAATCTGAGGAGGAAGAAAAGGAAGCACAGTTGGTCCTTGCCATGTGAGACTTTGGCAATACGTAACAGGAAAAGTGAGAGGGGAGCTTGACCTTCGGAAGGTTGAGAGGGCAGTCTGTGAATGCAGGGAGAGGGACATGAAGGGATTGCAAGAGTCTGGCTATACAGTAAATTAAACCAGAAGAAATGCCATAACCTTATCTGAACTGGAATTGTGGGGAAGTACACAGTATCTCTGGGAGTGAGCAACTGCAAATGGGAAACTGGCTAGAGTATGTAGGCTGCACTTAAATCTGGAAAGGTAAATGAAATAATCTTTAGTGAAGTCTGAGATACTTCAGACTTCTAGATACTCTTTAAAATTCTGGGGTATACCTCTGGAAGAGACATTTTCCTGTTGAGAGCATGTGCATTGAGAGTTGCAAATAATCTCAAATGGTGAAGGCAAAAGATCTTTGAGCAATGCTTACGTAATAAGTTCCTGTTGGTATCAATCCACCTAGCAGCTGAAATGCATGAGATTGCAAAATGGCAAATCCCAGTAAAATAAACACCAAGGCAAATGAAAGACTTTAAAGTTACATTAACACATGAGGTCATTCTTACAGGAAAGAGGCAAATAAAAAAAAACAAAACCATTCCACTGAACATGAGGAAGCTGTTGCATCATCTGCTGAAGGAGTGTTCTTTATTAAAAAATAAGGTTTCTGGAAAGAATATTCTTATTCTGAATGGGTTGTATTTAAGGCACCAGAATTATACTGAAGATAATAAATGAAAATTTATTTATTTATTATATCAGAATATCATTTACTTATTATATCAGAAATGTATGCTGATACTAAGCTAGGACCATCTGCTTAGTAAGAGGGCAGACATTTGTGAAGCAAGATAAGTGGATATAGCTAGTTTGTTTCAGCCATGTCAAAGTTAAACGGTAATGCCACCTCAGGAATTAGCAGGAGGGTGCTTAAATTATGAAGACCAAATTATGGTCTTTCAAGAGGAGAAAGTAAAAACAAGTTTAGAGAATTTTTTCTTTTTTTTTTTGGCATGTGCTCTCTCTTCTCATGTCACTCAGTTTCTTACTGTTTTACCACAATGAAATAGGTCCTATTGTTTGTAACTAAAATAGTCTCAATTTGCAAAGTATTTATGTTTACTGACTGAATATAAACAACAACAGGAGAACTTCAAGAAGTTTTACTGACAAGTTATAGACCATGGTAATGTTTATAAAGGTGTGTAATTAACTAGATTGTTGGTAGAAAACAGCAATTTAAAGAGAGCATCCAATCAAACAGTGAACAAGACCAAAGCCGCATTAAACATGGCTTAAGGAGTCTGCAAACATGACTAGATTTTCATTTTTTTTCAAGTTAGAATGATTTTTATTTGTATACTTACTAGCACTGACTTTTTAGTGTTATAGCTCAGGAGGGGAAAAACATTAAACCATTCAGAATTATTGTCCTTACAGTAGAAACTAAATGTCAAGATCTGGCTGTGATCAAAGTAAATGAATTTCTATTGTATTGCTGTTCTTCATGCTTTTCTAAGTGAATTTACTGCTTATAAAAGGTAACAGATTTATTGCCCTGTGAACAGAGGTCTTCTATTGATCTTCTGAACAAATGTGACAGTGTAAGATGCCAGATGTTGTCTCCCAAATGTACCACTTTTCTGATTGGAGGGAGCACCACAAGGGATTGAGCAGAAGTTCAGTTGCAGTCCCTAGTTTATCTGCCCAGCCACTCAGTAATCCACAAGCCACTGTGGGTGCTGATGGATTTCTGTCAGGAACGTGAATGACACAATGCTTGAATTTCACCACAGGTTGCCAACCTGCCCCAAGACCTGAACCACTTAACAGAAATGGAAAATATATGTATATGGATATATTTGTATGTGTATATATGTCTGATCATTACTTCATATCTAGGTATTCATTTTCCCTTAGCCCCACTTTTAAAAGTGAGGAGCTATAAAATATCCACCTTAACAAAATAAACACCACATTTTCATGTTAAAATAAGTCTGTGAAAACTCTAAGTTACCATGAAAGTAACTTGTAGGTGAAAATTCTAACACGAACATTTGGAGAGTAAACACAGTTGAATTCTTGACAGACTTCCATGATTTGGTTCAATTTTATTGGACAAATATTTTTCCTAGTGAGTGTTGTAAAGTTTTTGTTTTACCTGTGTAATAAAGCTGTATAGATATGAACTTTTATTCAGTTTTAAATGGAAGATGAGTTCTCAGCAATAAGCTGGCATTCTCCTTGAAGCCTTTTAGAGCCCTTCACCATTCAAACTGCAAAGAATATGAGACCATCTTTAGAGTCATAATTGTCTGGATTTATCCCACTGAGAGCTACCAGGGCAAAATAAAACTTAGTTACAAATGTCGCATCTTCTAAATTCATTTTTTTGATTAGTAATCCTCATACATCAGGGTGAAGAAAAGCGCTCAGTTTATGTAGGTTTCTCCAAGGACATTCACAAATCAGTCTTCTGCAAACTACTGTTCCTTGGAAGCCCTATCCTGCTCTTACCAGGTACTTCTGTTCCTGTCATTGCACCCTTCTCAAGGAGTCCTGCAATTACGGAATAAAACTACAGTCTACACCAATATTGAAATTAGTTACTATGCAAAAGGTTCATTCAACTAGATTGTTGTTCACTGTTTCTCCCCTCCTTTAGTGGAAAAAGTTACTTCAAAGGAGAAAGGGGGAATTTCAACAAACCCCGATATACACAGGACAGCTTGATATTGAATGTCCGTATAGCATGAGAGTAATAAACAGAAATGTGAGACTCCTGTACTGTGACAAAAGACAAAGACCTCTATTCTTTTCTCTTTGATTTAGCATTTACTAGCAAGCTACTGTTAGACCAAAGTAAAAACCCATAGGACCTGATTAGTTGTGATGAATTAACATTAGACACTAATGGTTTCTATCTGTCTGGATGGCTTCAAAAGCATCAATCCCTGAGCTTATCAGAAATGCTGTCTGCAAGGTTCTGGCCTTCCTGGTATTTCTATGATGCTAATTGCTATCATTAGCAAGTTGCCTCCTCACCAGAGAGCTTGTAAAGGACAAGGTTGTGGGATTGGGTTTTGGGTGATAAGTGTGCCATCTGCTTTCCTTTTACAGCCCCTAGTCAGAATCATCAGTGCCGCTTAAAAAAGCGCTGGAGGGGGAAAAGGTATTTTTTTTTTTTTACCAGATGTTACCCTATATTTTATGACAGATGAAAAGCAAGATAAATTGATGGTGATTAGAAAATTGTTGCATTTTCACTGTTTTTCTGGTTACATTTCAAAAGAATGTCTTCAATAGTTGCTACAGGCATCAAAAACCAGACTGTCAGGCTAATTGTGTCAGCCTCATGTTACAACAAGGACAGATTTGTGCACTTTTTAGCCATTTCAGCTTGTGGGGGTTGGGAGTCTGCTTACCTGTGTGGTGTCACTGTGCTGGGAAGGGCTCAGAAGTGTCTGAACACATCAGAGAAACAGCTATGACTCAGCTGTGTTTCTCCTTTTAGTCCCATTTCCTTTACGCTGTTGTAATTTCTTTTATCTGCACTCCCCCAGCTACTCTGAGCCACAGGGGCAGTCATTTCAGAGGGTTTCCCATTTCTCATCATCTCCCTCCTCAGGTGGCTGCAGGGGAGAGTGACAGATAAACAGACTTTCCTATCCTTGGCTGTGGACTGAGTGTGGATGAGGTGGGGAAAGGAGGGAGAAATGTTGCTTCTAAGTACTCTCATGCAGCCCAGAGTATCGTTTGAGTTTGCACCAAACAAACAGAACCTCAAATCACAAAGCAGATGAAATTTAAATCTGAAATTTTGCACAGGACTCAGGATTATCTGAAATTCAATGTCAGGCCACTGGGAAATCTGTGGCTCTCTGCAGGTACCATAAGCCTCAGCGCTGGGATTTGGTTTCACTCCTGAAAGCAAGTAATGTTAACCACCTTGCATACAAAATCCTCGGGAAGGTAAGGAAAAGGCAGTGCAAACCTCTTTTCAGTTTTGTGGCAAGGTACTCTGCTCATAGCGAGAGACTGTCCACTGCAATTCAGGTAAATCTTTTAAAGGGAGGTATAGACACTCCAGAACACCAAGGGGAAAGTTCAGGGTTATAAGTGCATTAGTTGAATATTACCACTAAACTGAGGTGATCAGGAGTAAAATGTCGTCAGTGGAAGGGTTTTTTCACCCTTAACTTCCAACCCCTGCTGAGCAGTGAGGTGCGTAGAGAGTATTGTCTATAAAAGCTGTATTCCCGTTGGGTAAATTAGGAACGAGTACGGATTGAGACTCAAGTTTCACAACTGTTGAATTGTCATTTAACTGAATACACGTAGAGTGAAATTTGCCATGTTATGAAGTTCACATCTGAGGTGTGAAGCTTAGACCTGAATTCAGATTTTCCTGACTTTGAAAGCTGCTTCAAGTGCTCAGTTCACTCGTGGGCCTGAGGGCTTCCCTCACCCTGCCCAGGACCCCATTTCAGCTCCCAGGGCCACCAGCCCTTGCCCCAGTGATGCCACAGCAGGGCCAGTCTTCAGCTTCCCACAGCCTAGCCCTGCCTGGCCATGGACTCCCTCCGACATCCCTCTCCCCACAGTCCTACCCAACCATCTCGTGGCCACATCTGACCAAGGGTGCCTATGGTACACAGTGCAGTGCAACATGCGCCCATTCATGGTGATAAACCTCATTACTTCTTACTGAGGATGGTTGAAAAACAGTTTTCTTGCATGCAGTTTTCTGCTAGAGCGGAATGCTGTAAGGACATGAAGACACTTATTAATTTGAGAGCTCTGAATTGGTGTACCCCTGTTGAAATTTTATAACATTGCGTGTATCTTTTCCAAGCATAAAAAATATTGTGAAGACTGTACATGGGACGCGAGTCACATAAATATATGTGGATATGGCAAGAGTAGTCATGCTACCTTGTTTAAAAAATAACAAAAAGTAAAAAATGTTGTCCTTCTGATGTGTTATAAATGGTGACATGACTTCTTCGCACAGAAAGTTCACACCTTTTGGAAGTGTTGTGTGTAATCTTTAATGGTCTGTTAAAGGTGAATTAGTTTTAAAGGAACTCATTATTATTAAATGGTTGCCCTAGCAACACAAAGAGGGTTACCATAGTAGCCTCTTCTATGCAAATTGAAATGTAGCCAGTCTAAAGCTTCATAGAACTGGGGATTTTAAAAGCAAAGAAGAAAACATAAACTCCTTCCTTCACCTCTCGGAATCAAGAAAGCATGGAGTATCTTTCACAGTGTCACTGTGAGGTCAGTAAGTAATTTTGTCACTGGCAAGAGAAGACTAAACCACCAGGAATAAAAAGTGTGTGCAGTGGGTCACAAATTCCTTTTGGGTCCAAGTGTTGTTGTTTCTGATGCTGTGTTTTATTCACATCTCTTTTTCTGTTTTCCTTCAGCTTGAAATAGTGCATGAACATTTGTGTCACTGGTCATGTTGCAAAGACTTACAAAACACAGCTAAACCATTCCCTAATCTCATGATAATGCCACTGTTGTCGAATCAGATTTTAAAACAATTCTTCAACATTTGATGTTTTCCATAAAGCCACAGTATCCCAACTCAAAAGCCTATGCAAGAGTAAGTGTTTCTTTGAAAAGGTGAAATGGGTTTTTAGTCCATCAGGTTGTGGAGAAAAGCTTAAAAAAATCCTTCCAAACCCTAGTGGGTGCTACATGCTCAACCCCTTCTCTTTCACCTCACACCCCCTCAAGGGTATTGAATTTATCCCAAATGCAATTAAAATAACACCAATAAGCCCCAGACAACTTCATGTCTTCCTGAAGACAGTGTTATGCTTCCAGAAAGCCTGCATCATTTTGTGAGAGTCTATACAGAAAAGCTGGAATTCTTATTTTCACTCTGATATCACAAAGCTAGCATCACAATATTAACTTCAAAATGAATCTCCATTTTCACATAAATTTTCACATAGAAGTCACTTCTGAAGAATGACTTTTTAATTAGCATGTCTTTAGCAAAATACTAAAATTGGCCATGGAGTACCAAAGTTTCACTTCAAATGATGTTTCTCAGAGCCTGCACCTGTACATCCCTCTTCTCTCTGTGTAATTGTCCTGCATAGCTGCTGGGCAGCTGCCCTGGAAGCTGATGAAGCCTCTGCAGCTGGGAGGGGAAGGCAGCTCCCTACTTTTGGAACTCCCTCTCCGGCTCCTCAGGCTGCCCTGGCCGCTGCCGGGGTGGAAGGTTGGTGCTCCCTCAATGTCTTACCAGAGTGCTTAATGTCTTCAGGGGAGAAGAGCTGCTGCTGTGACATGTGTGAACCCGTCGGTTCCCAGGAGCAACTCTGCAAGGTCAGACAACATTCACACCTGCAAGCACCTGTTAAACTCTTCTTTCTGGGTGCTGCTTGCTTTGGTCAAAATCGGAGGCCTCTGATGGTGGATTCCTAGGAGAAATGATCTTCTAAGGGATAGTTGTGAAGAGAATGATTTCTCCTTTATGTAGTGATGCTGTGCTAAAAAAGATAAAGTGACACAAAATAGGTAAGTATAATATTTATGCAGGAGGTTCTATGCATTTAAACCTGCTCACATTAGAAACTAAGCAAAAACTACCTAACACTAATTAATTAAGAAAGGTTTGCCCTTAGTATTTTATGCTGCATTTTAAGCTGACTGAACAATTCAGAATGAAGCAATTATAACTCATGTACCTTTTGTTTCCTGAAAAGAGCAGGAGCTTGCTTTAAACCCTGTGTTTTCTAAGAAAAACTTACACATATGCACCTAATTTATTCTTGGAAGATACACAGAACTTGTGTAGATGACTTTTGCACAAGAAACACTAGTCAATTAATGAATCCATTTTGCATTATGAGGAATTACTATGAATTAGGACAGAAGTTAAATGTTAAGCATTTATGCCACTGACATATTTCAAAGAGAACCTGATTATTTACTGCGTATGATGTAAAGTGAATTGATTCCTTGAGGGACCTGTAAATTATCATCAATGTGAAACTAGAATATGGATATATAATAGAAAGATGAGATTACAAACACATTGCTGCCATCTTTTTCAGTTTATTTGTGTTTTTTTAAAGACAGTTGATACATTTTTTTAATAGTAGCATGTTTTTTATGAAGACGTCATGAGTCAGAAAAACTCCCATTGGAGAAAAAACCAACCCCAGTCTGCTCTGCTGCTGTTCTAGACTTGTATTCTCTTCAGCAGCTGCATATGTAGCAAAGTCCATGTCCCCTGGGGGACAAAAGATAAAATTCTTCTCCATACCTAAGCAGAATGAGTGTCATTCTGAGACATATCCTTTAAAGCCCCCAGCACTGAGGTGGAGCAGTGAAGATGATTTTCAGTCACTTCAGTACACTACCATTTCTGGGTTGCTCTGGCAGTTAGAGAGTTTCCATTTCTTTTTTTCCCTCTTTACCCAGACATCCAGGCCTGCCTGATTTCACTGCCATATCCATGAGCTCACCGCAAGGCTATCTAAAAGGTGACAGTATCCTAAACTAAGGCTTTGTCCCACTGCTCTGGCACAACACCTGGAGCGGAGCTTGAGAGACCCTCCTGGGAGCTTATCTCCCACACTGCCTGTGCTGCAGAGGTGACAGTCCTGAGTAACAGAATGGGTTTTGGAAGCCTTTGTGTGCTGCTTTAGCTTTTTTATGCATGCAAATAGGGCCAGGATGCAGCTGAGGGCCTTCCTCAATAAATCAGCCTGGGAGATTGACACAGTTTCTAACTAGCATAGCGTGCACTTGGAATTGTTCGTGTACTCAAACACCAGGCAATCAGACATGCTGATGTGCATCTGAAACAAAACTAAATTGTCCAAAATCTCTTTTCTGTCTGTAAGGCTGACCCAGAAATTCATATGAAAAGTGAAAGTGCTGTCAGAGTGGTAGTTAGGCATTATATTTTAAATAAAAATTGAGAAGAGTTCTACTCAGCAGAAATCTTTTCTCTAAGTTTTCAGAGGAATATGAGACTTGTCCTTGCAGACCACCAGGGTATGTCTACTGCCTCTGATTACTGCTCTCCACTTTGCTGCAACTCAGGGTCAACTGCAAATGTTCGAACTGTGGGTTAAATAACCAAAATTACAAGAAGTGATTTCTAGATCTATGATTAAAAAGACAATGCAGCCAATGTCTTTTCCTTTTTTTTTTCCCCCATGCCTGTGGACATTTTATAATTAAAGTAGTCAGGCTTTTCTCTATAAGCAGGAGAGATAAAAACAAATTTTAAAACAACAAAAGCCATTTGTTTGTGCAAAATCTCGGGTTAATTTTTAAACCAAATATAGGTAATTTTTAAGGAAAAAAAAATTTACTCTGATTGTGAAGATTGTCCAAGTTTGAGGTAAAACAGAACCAATTTTCTGTTCAATAATTTTACTTTTTAGCCGTGCCTCTTCTAACTAATGGAACTCTCTGAAATTAACAGCATATTGTGGAGACACTGTTCGTTCTCAGAATGATAAGACCTGAGTATTTGTAATTTATGTCAAGGCATGGTATGCAGAGAGGTTCTTGCTTATACTTATTGCTATAACAACCAAGGGCAGTCAACTTTGTTATTTGCCCCGTTGGAGGGTTGGAAGCGCAAAAGCATAGAAGGGTCACACCTGCAGGGAGGAGCGGACAGGACAGTTGACACAAAAGTGACCAACAGGGTATTCCATCCCATCTGCCTCATGCTCAGTATAGAAGCTGAAGGACCAAAGGGTCAGCCCTCTTTCTTCAATGGCTGGTGTCCAAGGAGGACTCTGTTTGCCCGTCTTTGATCCTGATCTGTGTACTCCTGAAACCAGATCCGGAATGCAGTTCTCGCTGAGACCAGTCTGGGACTTCCCCGTGCCTGTGGGTGATGTGATCATCATTGTAGGAGCTTGATACTGGTTTTGTATATATTGTATATATTTCACTATTTTCTTTTTATTTTATTATTAATATCTTCATTGAAGTAGTTTAGTCTCTTCTAAACTCATAAATCTTGTTCTTTCTTTCCCTCCTTTCCTTGGAGAGAGAGGTGGGAGAAAGCATTCGTCATTCACCTCAGTGGCCAATCTGGTCCAAACCACAACAAAGACAAAAATTGAAGGGCTTTTTAACTGCTGAGTTAATTAACAAAACTTTCAAAGGAATTTGAAATAATTAAAAAACTCCTCTGAATTTGGAAGGCATTTCTGGTGACAAAAAAAAAGGAAGAGTTCCTTTCATTTGTTTAAGAACTATCAAAGTATATGCTTAAAATATTGATTCAATATTCATTTTCAATGTCATAATTTTTTTTTGTTTGTTTTGGAAATGCTTGGCTAATGTATCAAATTGACATCACTGACATCTCAGAATATCCGTTTTCATTTAAAAAGAAAAAGCACATTAAAACACTTATTTAATAAGTCAGAATATTTCAGTTGGATAAAACTGTTCTGGGTCGATCTAACTTTTTTTTTTCTCTTATTTCTCTACAATTTTTAAATCATAAACTTCATTTCAACCCAAGATATTCTTATGTCTCAACAACTGAAATTAATGTTCATTGTCATTTCTGCCTATGGTTAACTTGAAAGAGTAGATAATATCGAGTTCTTCCATAAAGGCCTCGATATTCCTCCAATATTTCCTACTCTGATTCATGGTTTCTGGCAGAGCTAGTTCAGGACAATACTTAAAAATAAAAGCACCTGAAAAAAAATTAAAAAAGGAGAATTTCTTTCTAGTCCTCAAAGAAGTATTGCTTTGTAGTTGGTTGACATGTTAAAGCTGTCACAGTTGTTTGTCCATGTGGTACCAACAAACATTTGTGAATGCACAGTACTAGAAGGTATTACTTAAAATACTGAGTTGCCACTGTTGAAGACCAGGTTGTGATTTCAATTATACAGTCAGTTATTCAATACTGCTATTCACCATGATGTAATTGAGATAAAAATCTGGACCAGAACATTCATTAAATTATCAGTTTGACTTATCTGATTCATTGCAAAAAAAACCCCACTTCTTTCATATAGCTTGTTTCTCTAAGGACCTTACAGAAACATGTAAGTTAATTAGCTTCAAGTATGATAAATGAAAAAGAATAATGTGTGCATGAATTAATTATGAAATTTTGTGAAGAATTATACCTTAAGTAGCTAAGGAATTAATGGTCTTTAAGTACAGGAGAGATTAGTAACGGTAAATGAATGACCTTGGTGAATTCTTAAAAGAGGAGCCGTTTGCCTAAATCAAGATCCCTTTAAACTGAAGAATGTTTCAGATAATTTCTAAGGGTTTAATACTTTGTTTTCTTGGAACTATTTGTGGCATTTTTTTTTTTGCTCTTAGGTTTACCAGCATGTTCTAATGATTTGTATCACTTAGACTGAATTTTCTGTCCTTAAAATGCATGTAAAATACAACAATGTGAACCTCAAAACAACTGTTAGGGAGGTAGGATGAAAGTATCATTAAATTCCATCTAGAATAAAGTTCTACCAATGCTTAATTTATTTGCTTTCTGTCAATCATGAAGGATTTCCCTTAGGCAGGGGAATTAAAAACAGTTCAATTTTTTTGGTGGCAAGGTGAAAAAATAATTTAGTGACAGGGAAAATGTTTTGTTCTGGATCTTAGTGTATTAAATATTTTAGAATAAATCTGAAGGTAAAAAAACTGCAAGTCATAGTCATTTCTATCTAGAGAATAATTTTGAAACAAAAAAATGAATTTTGGGTTATTTTTTCCAAAGCAAACAATTTTTTTGAAATTGAAATGACTCCTTGGTTCATAAACTTGTCTTCCCTTCAGTAAATTAATGACTGTCCTTTTTAATGTCTCTAGGCAACCTTTACCATTTCAGAATGTGCGTGTAAATATGTGTATGTGTATGTGTATGTGTATGTGTATGTGTATATGCATATGTATATGTATATGTATACTTTTTTTTCTCTTAAAGCATTCACTGTGAAAATGTCAGCCAGTTCTATTAAGGATGAAATACTTTTTCTAAAAGAATCTAAAGAAGTGTTACTAAATATTATACTCTTTAAAATGCATAAAATAATCCAAACTGTAAAAAGCCATAAAATCCTCATTTTCTATAGTGATTTGACTACTATCTCTTGTCTTTCCACACCTGGTCTAGGAAGGTGTGTTTTAAACACAGCTTGTAACTCTGGGCTTTCAGAGGATGATGCACAGAGCTACCCCTCCCTCCTGAACATGTTTCCTTTAATTCAAAAGAAAATGCCAGTTTGTCCCACTAGGATGTTCATTCCCAACTATCAGGCATATAGATAGACGCCTGAGATCCACCACCCTGAGGATTAGGTGCAGTCACAATCAGGTGACGTCACAGTCACCTTGGTTCTAAAAACAGGTAGCTGTGGGTTTGATCTCCTTCTGGACAAGAAAAGTCTTAAATCCACATCTAATTTACAGTTCACAATTCACAATTCACAATTCACAAATTTACAATTATAATGTGTCTGCCATTGCCTTATGTGTCCCGTGCACCCTTCAGCCTTCCCAGTGGACTCATTCTGGTTTGTCTGGCTGTTTTTAAGGTGTTTTTCTTAACACTTCTGGAAAGCAGCGTCATTATCCTTAGCCCTGAAGTCCAAAACCCACATCAGGTTTCTTCATCTGTCAGGATATAGGTCACATCTGGTTTGTTGGGCGTAACCAAACATCCTACTCCAGGCCAGCAAGCGTGCAAAACAGCACAGCCTGAGGGCAAATGTTGTCCTCTTGGTCCTGCACACGGCATTAAAACGGGGAAAACAGTCACAGCTTCATTACTTCATTATCATTTCTGTCTGTCCCCTGGAGAAGCCAATGCCCTTGAAAGGCTGCATCCATCCTGCTGCCACACAGGATGGTAAAGCTCCTATGGCCTGGAAGCTGCGGTAGCTTTTTCTTCCTTAGGCAGGACATAGAGGCTAGTTGATTCTTGCCCTCTATGGCTATATCCAGGAATGGTCACACCATGGGAGACAGATGCAAGACAACTACCCAGCTCAGATCTGCACACAGGAGGCCACTGGTGCTCCTGGTGAACCTGTCCTATACTCTCCAGTTCCCTTTATCCCTCTCAGTACAGGCTACCATCCATGCTGTGTTTCTCCCCGTCCTGCTGCCCTGGACCCCTCTGCCTATGCTGCACGTTTCTGATCACCACATGCCTTGGTGTCCTTCAACATCACAGATTTTTGCAGGGTCTCTGTACACAACTGATTTTTTTATCAATAGCAGCATGACTTTCAGGGAAGTCAGGTCAACTTGTGACTAAGTGCTGTTACAAGGCAGTTTCCTCAGAAGCTGCTGTTGACACCAAAGCCCCCTACAGTCCTATTCCACATTTAAGCAGGGATTCTTTGTAAGGATGTCAGACAAGGTTCTATAATTTACATTAACTTCTTTTATTCTCTATATTGCAGTTCAGTGTATATCCTGTGGAGAGGCTTTCACAGCCCCCCATCAGGGCTCTGATGGTACCAAAAGGCCACTGCAGGCTCACCTGCAACCACCCCCCCTAACCCTTGGCTTCAGAGGCCATCTCATCCTCTCCCTGAGCTCTGTCATGGAGTGGCGGTCTCCATCCCCATCTCCTCGGTGGCCCCTGGTCCTGGCTGCCCCCTTGCCGTGCAAGGGGCTGTTGATGGACCGCTCAGTCAGTAGGAGGTCACCTTTGATTCACCCCCTCCTGAGGCGTCCCCCCGGGCTGTTCCCTGGCACGTCCCATTCCTTCATTTTTTTAGACTTAAAGTAAAATAAGAGACTTGGCAAGGACGTAACCTTGATTACTTTTAGCTAGCTTTCTGTTTAATTGCTCACCCAGATGTTTGAAAGCAGTCAAACCAGACCTCCTGAGGACTGCCCAGAAAGCCTGTTATTATCTCTCTGCTGTTTACCAATTTGTACTCTCTTGACGTTGGTGACAGCTGAAATTAGTTAGGCAGAAATGATAGAAATGTATTCTTAGATACAGCACAAAAAGTTGGTTCAAGATAATACCTGGATATTACACCAGAAAGAAGAGTCAGATATAGACATACCTGAAGAATACATGAAACCTTCCTGAAGAATACATGAAATCTTCCTTTTTCTTTTTTTTTTTACATATACTCTCCTCATTTCAGGTTTCAGGTTTTTCCCCAGATGTAAATGGAAGTTTTGATGGTAATTTCAAAGGGATTTATATCTGGAGTGTTACTACTTAAATCCTTATGATATTAGGGAAGGCAGTTTGCATAACATTGAGTCCTTATCTAAACATCACTGAGGGTTGTGAAAAAAGTCAGTTGATTTGACATTTTTTGGATCATTTCTTCTATGTAAAGTGCTCTCCAGACATGTCAGTGCAGATCAGACAGTTTAGTTTATCACATATTGTTGATTCTTTTTTTCTTACTCTTTTCCCTGAACAAAGATATAGTAAAAAAAAGGAAGAGAAAAAGAGAAAGCTGCAATATTTATTCTCTACTTTATTCTTCTTTGCATGTTTTATATTTAATTATGCATATTAGTAATTTCTCTGAATTTTACATCTCATCTTACTCTTCCAGAGAATCTCACTCAAAGTCATTACAATGGTAATTTCACTATAGTTCAGTAAAAAAATCTGGCAATTCAAAGATCAAAGCACATTAGACTGGGTCAAACAATAGTACTTTCTGGTGTAGAAAATATTTATGCTCCATCTTTCCAGGGATCATCAGAACTTTCCCAAAAGTAGGATATGAAATTAGAAATGCCCTTTTTACTTGTCCTGCTCTTTAACAAAGCATGTTTGTTTCACATGTAATGGAGCTGCACAATGCAGGAATTACTCTTAGCTTTCTTTTGCAGAGTTAGTTGTGTGACTAATCCAACAAAATACTTCTGATTTCCTCTGAATGTCTCTATATGGTTTGACCAAACCAGATATAGAAGCAGATAAGTAAATGACCCTAAAAATTACTTAATTATTGCAATGGGTGACTGATTTTTTAAATTTTAATCATAATCAGAAAGGTATAAACACACAATACAGAGTCTAGTTTAACAGAGTTGTTTGAAGAGTCTGGGATGCTCAGACAGCATCAGGAAACACTCTTTAGTGTGTAGACATGAAACGTTATGCAGATTCTCGGCTATAGCTCCACAAAGCAAGCACTTTGGTTTCTGCTTTTTCTGAAGAAATTGCAGCATAACAGATGCTGGAAGGTAGTTAAAGGCACTGTCTGTAAAAACAGCAGTGTCTTAAATCAAAGGAGCTTTGCACAATGGGATGCTGATATTTCTGGGCACCAACAGGTAGTTGTGGACACCTAAACAACTCACTGAAGTCTGTCAGAGTGCTAAACTAGAGGAAAAAACATGAATTATATGTAGCACAAATAGTTGTAGGAACACTCCCAAGCAACACAGCCCGTGACAGGTCATGTTAAGCCAAGTAAATGGCAAGTTTCACTCATTCCAAACCTATGAGCTAAATAATTAGCTGTGAGGTAGGTTGGTGCCAATAGTAGGTAACTGACAATGAACTTCTGACTTGCTCCATATGGGCTGTGAGGTGCCTTTGCCATCATGTGAGTGTAGAAAAGGGACTGAAGGCAGCTCATCCTTTTTTCCAAGATTCACGCTCTAGCAGTCTGGTGCTGTTGCGATATCTGGGCATGGTAGCTTGCAGTGTGCTACTACCACATTTCAAGAAACAGGAGCATTGAAGACCAGACAGTACCAGTATACCAGACTTCCCACTTCTGTTCCTCATCTTAGTGATACAATAGTGCAAGATCCTATATGCAATCGAATGGATAAGAAGTCAAGCTGATCTTAAGATAGAGTAAAAAGTGTATAATTCATCATCTTATCTAGTGGCATATAAAGACTAAAAGCCTACAAGAAATAAAAATGACCTTTTCTCATTATCTAAGTAGCTGCTACAAGAAGTAGAATATTATTGATCAAACAAAATATCCAGAATATTACTCTGTCACTCAGTGAGTCAATTTGGTTTGATTACATGTTTGTATTGTTTAGAAGATTTTTATCTCTCCTCAGACAAAACACATTTTCTCTTTGTTAATTTGGAAAGGAATACAAGCAGATCTAATAAGCTGAAGTAGATAGCACCTGGTTTGAAACATAGGTGCAGATGTAGTGTTTAGTTGTGGTACAAAGTTGTTTTTCTCTTGAATGTAACATTTTATGCCCAGATGCAGTAATGAAGGGCCATGCTGGACCTCTCCCTCCCAGTGCAAATGCTGAAAGTTTTGGTGCCTGAAACACACGTGGTAACTCAACTGAAATGAACTTAGGTATTTAGAAGATTTTTTTCCTCAATCCTCTTTTGTCTGTGAGCTGTTCTATAAAGCAATTGTTAACAGGAAGGAAGCTGTAGTGACAGTAGTTGTTGGTATAGGAGCAGAGGTATAACACAAGGGAGGCTCCAACTGAAGTTCAAGCCGTATTACGTGTGCACATGGCATGTAGCGGACGTTGCTTTCCAGCTAGGAGGACAAAGAACTGACTGAAGAATTGGACGCTCTGAGGGAGAAGCAGAAGCAGAATTCACATATTTTCTCCCTGCTTTCAGCATCATGGTTACTAAACCAGTGCAAGAATAGTCATAAAAAAGGTTGGGCTGAAGTTTGGAATCATAAAACTGCAATTTTTAAATTGCCTGTGTCCCTCTAATGAACGCCCATTAAACATCAGACCACAGGGGTGGCCATGAAACAGGCTAGTACCCAGGCTAGGTGGTACCCAGCTTTCAGGAGGATAAATAAAGATAGAACTCATTAAAGAAAGGCAAACCCAGAAAATAATAGACTGCACTACCACTTTATTTTACTTTGAAGTAGATGGAGAGAGGAAGAAGAGAAGGAAATGGAACTCATTTGTCTTTAAGTGAGTAGGTGGTTATTAAGAGATTGTTTAGAGTGTTTGATCTAAATTGCTTCAACATTTTTACATATTTATTGTCCAAGAGAGACAGGAAATTTCAGACTTAAAATCATCACTGTACATTTCTGTCATTTATGCAATGGCTAGTAGGACAGATCAAAAGAGCAATTGCATTTCCATTAGGTGAGCAAACAAGAGTTTGTTAGACTGCTCTTCTTAGGATGAAAAATGATAGTGAAAATTCTGTTAGAGTAAAAGAAAAAGAAGGAGAAGACTCAAAAGAAGCATAAGGACATAAATTGTCACAACGCTAAGGAGCTGATTCCAGTTAACACCAGCTGTAATGTAAACCGGAAAATTCAGAAATGTGTACATTCTAATCTTTTACTCTGTTAGTCAAGTTATTTTTCAAGTGATGTAAATTTGCTGATCACCATGAAAGTTTAGACTTCCTTCCTATTGCTTCGTCTATCATTTTACTATAAAATGGGTGAAATGTTAAAGCTGAGTTGAGATGAACTACAGCTAAAATACATCTCGCACCACAATATTTCTGTTACATTTTGATTACAACAGTCTTGAATCTTAAGGTAAAAAAAGCACTTAACACAGTAACTGTTATGGGACAAAGCCAATTCTGTGGTGCAGGGGATGATACAAACGCAAGGTGACAATGAGTGATAGAAGATTATACATCAGCAGGGAAATGTCTGGAAATCTTTTGACTGTTGCATTTCATAATTTATAATTCATGTAATATTAAAAGCTTTAGACTTTCAGGATAATACTGTTTTATGGCTGGATCCCCCTGAAGCCCTTTTTTGCTTACATTTTTTAATTTATTTTTTTTTAATTAAAATAAATTTTTAGATTCCTTACTGAACTGGCAATTTTCTGTCTCTCATATTTTTATCTTCTGCCAGGCATGTAAATAGGTCTGGCATAAATAATCCATAGTAATTTCAGTTCTGAAGTAGCTGGGAGCAGCCCTGTCCCCTACAGCAGGCACCAAATCCCTGCACTGCATTAAGCAGCAGCAGCAACAGCAGCAGCAGCTGCCTTGGTGCAATGAGGGCAGAGGGTTCCAAAGATCTTGCTACACTCTAAGGAAAGCAAGAGGTACACTGCTACAGGCTGCTCCCCATCTACTCACCAGCAAGTTGCAAAATTGGCATATTCGTTCTGCTTAATTTCGACACCTAATCCCAGTTTCTCTCTGGAATGGGTTGGAATGCCTCAACTTCAGACTCTCTAATTGCCCTCCAGGGGATTTTAAGTTACATTCATGCACCTTGTTCCAGGGCAGTTTGAGAAGACCAGACTTCTTATGCAGCTACCTAACTCAGACGGCTAAAATTAAGCAAAGCGAATATCGCTTTACAACTACTAGAAGGATTAGCCTTGTAACATTTAACTGGCATCAGCAAGCTGTTAATCACGATTAAAATAGTTTCCAAAAATTGAATTTTTTGTCCAACAGAAGCTGCTATAATTCCTCCAGTTAATTTCTTTATAAGATCATGGTGCATCTCCAGTTTTAAGCACCTAAGACTGCAAATTTTTATTTGCCCAGCAAGTTCAGTCATTCAAATAAAGTAGATCAGGACCACTGTATGCTTTCTTTTCACACAGAAGAAGAATCTCCTCTACTAAGAAGTCTTTGCAAAAATGAATAAAAAATCTGGTTACTTCAGCCTATTTATAAACAGTTAAAAGGTTCACTACAAGCCTTCATTATATTATATCCTTTGGAAAACAAAAAACAGATCATCCATAGCTAACACCACCTTCCCATTGCACACCGCTTAATAGAATGAGGAAAGACAAACAAAAAGACCTTTCTCAGGAATTACATACCTCTGAGCCATGCAACATGGGCAGCTTTCATTTCAAACTGGCAAGCTACAGCAGAGAGAGGAGAAAAATGGATTTCAGAATCAGTGATTGCCGTGAACCGGACAAACACATACAGTGTGTTGGTTGCAATCTGAGTAGTAGTGTTTTTCATTTAAAAAAAATAAAAAAATGTCTAGAACACTATTATTCTCTGCCCAGATTTTCAGTAAGATAGAACTATTTTTCAGGTCTTGAGTGGAAGCCCATTTTCTACACTGGTGTGGCAGTGCAAGAACTCTAAATCTCCTAGAAATCCTGCCACAGTAAAGTGGTTCTTTACCCTTGTTTTTACCTCCGCTTCTCTTTTTTGTCTCCTTCTGATGATTTCCTTGTGTGCCTGGTATAGGAAAGATTTCTAAGCCATCTGGCAATAAAAAATAACAGACTGTGTTCTGTGAAACACCTGACCATATTTTTGTATGACTGACCTGATCTGTCTCTCCTTAACCTGTTTTCAAAGGTGTGAAATCTCAGGGCATTTTTAATCAGTTATTTTAAGTTGTCATTGAAATAAATCAAATATATCACTGTGCTGACAAGGGAGAAAGAGCCAATAGAGATGTTAATACAAGCCTCCCCATCACAATTTGACATCTTGTTCTTCGTGACAAGAAGACTTTTTCTCTGTTAGATTATAAAGCCTTGCTAATCTTATTTATAACAGCATATATTACATATATTCTTTAGCAACATTAATAGAGTAAGAGACCTATGGCTGAGAAAAGCTAGATGAGATCCAGTATGAGAAAGAAGTCTGGAGTGAATTTTTATTGCCTGAACAGCTACCTCTCACGTTTATAAAACAGCGGTGGCTTGTCCTGTCACCATCTCCATCACATATCTATTGACTTTGATTCACTAACACTGGTATCCTGGATCAGGAAGGGTAAAATTCTGCTTTCTTTAGCCTGAGGGAAGAACATCAAAATGGTGTATCCACAGGAAGGCTGCATATAAGTTATGGGAAAGAAGAGTCTCTAAACTTAGATTAAACTATTTGTTGTACCTCTAAGTGGAGCCTGTATCTGATGTGACACATTAAGGTAAGACGTTTGTACCAACAAGAAAAGGTACCACTCAGAGCACTTCGTCTAAAGTGCTCTGAATGACAATGCTATCACAGCAAAGGTAAGATTATAAGAGTGCAACCAAGGGAAGGCTTTGGAGCTAAACCGTTGAGTGCTCCAGAGGTGAATAGAAGATCCTTCAGCCCTGGAACACTCTGTTACAACAACAAAAATATAAAACATTTAAAGCAGGCTCTGGATATTTTCTAAATTATATTGAATTACTAAAAAGCCTTTCCCTAAGCCTCCTGCAGCACTGAGCAGATTGATTTGGTTGCATTTTCCTTACATTAAAGAAAAGTACTCTTCATGTAGTGGCGTGGGTGACTATTTTCCCCTGTGTCTTAATAAATTGTTCAGCTCCATCAGAAGTCCTTTCTTTTTCTGTTTGTCACTTTAGTCTGTCGTCAACTGGGTGGGAGTGGGAGAACACAGGGATAGCTCTGGGCTCAAATCCTTGGGGTTTAAAACATGTGAGAAAGCATTTCTGTCATTGTCATTTTCTCAAGATATTTAGCAGATATGTGGCTAAAATTCATGTCACGAAATATCCCCCTGGATATTAAGATGGACAGACAGCTGAACCCTTTTGCAGCAGCACAATTCCTTATTCATCCTTGACAGAGAAGGATTCCAGGCTCATCAGCTTTCCAGTTTTCCTCCGATCTCTCATGGACTGTAAAAGTCTCTGACCTTACTCCCTTCCTATTCACTGGCCAATTTCCAAACTAGAATGTATTACCCTCTCTGTCTGTATGCAGCGTCTGTAAACCTGGAGTTATACAGAGGAGGAAAAACATGGATATAGATGGCAGCAAAATTCTGATTTTATTCTGCATAAGACTTTGTTAGTCAACTTGCATAACCCTAACTTTACTGTGCGATTATATTCCATAGACCTTCTGTTTCAGTGACAGTAAGCTAATGAAACACATTCAGTATTGCTAATGCTTAACTAATACAGCTGCGGTCGATCCAGAGTGTTTATAATTCAGACTCAGTGCTCTTACCGCATCCTGCAGCAGACTACTCCTACTTTTGTTAATGGGTTCCTCATTTCTCTCAACACCCTGCTTTCACTAATACAACCTATTAAGTCTATTACAGTCGAAGGATTTTTGCTGTTGTGAAACTAGTTTGCATGAAAACATAATAAGCCATGCTGTTTTCACATGAAGGTTTTATCCTTAAAGGTAATACACTAGAGAACCTCATATTACTCTTTATGCACTGTTATGACTGCTCAGCATAGCCGTTATATGCAAAATTTTCTCCCTGTTCGGACCCATATAGGTCTCTCTGTCCTGTCACACCTTAAACAAACTCATTGCTAAGGATTCCATCTACTTAAAATCTATCTTCCATTGCTCTCTCTCTGCTTGTCTGTCCTTCCTTCAGCTGTAAGCTATTTAGAAGAGAGGCCATCCTTCTGAAATGATTTAGGATGTACTAAAGTCCACTCCCTGGTAGGCAGACGTAATTAGCAATGTTACCATTTTTGTTTTGCTGGGCACACCAAGTTTTTTTGTATGTTTGTTAAGTACTTTAACAGTGAAGAAGTTGAGAAGTTCTTTTCAAATACAAACTGTTTAAAAGGGAAGCTTTTTAAATTTGTAATTTATTATTTATTTCCCAGATTTCTTTAACTGCCATGTGACATTCTTCTCCATGATACAATAAATCACAGTTTCTTCAAAGCCAGGAATGCTTTGGGGAAACTCCAAGGGAGAGAGAACAATACACTGGCATAAAAATTTAAGGTAAATGAGCAACAGTCCCATTTCTACATCATGCAAATACTAACTGGCCCAGCTGTAGTCACTCTGTTGGGAATATAGCTACTGGAAAACATCAGTTCATTCAAGCTGCCTCAGAAAATTTTGAAAATGTGACAGTAGCTGAGAATTTTTAAAGTTCAAATATTGAGGTGTGGAGGCAACAGATACAAAAGCACTGTTGGGGTAGTTGATAACATTGTCCAAATGCCTGCTGTCAGACTACTGGAAAAGTGACATGACATTTGATAACTGCTCTCATGATGATCAGTTTCAGGAGTATGAAGATTAGACTCTAATCTTAAAAATGTAGAATTTCTGTTAACAAGTGGAGGAAGGAAGCTTATAAAAGGAAAAACACCTGATGGAATATGACCTTTGATGATATAATTTTACTCAATATATATCCCAATCACTGAGAAAAGTATAAAACAAAGAAAACATAAACAAAGAACATTTAAGTAAATTTCTAATCTGAAGTCAACCGTGTTGAAGAATCTTCACCAGAAAAAAATCAAAACAAAAAAAGATTTTGCAAAGTTGAAAGAACATAATCTGGATTGGTGGGGTGCAAAAAATGTGAACATTAACTACTAACGAATGATTTTTAGACTCCTCAGACACCTCATTGCAATGGCTCCATGGATAAGGATAGACTTTATTCCTAAGAAATATCCCCCATGGACAGGCAAAGAGACATCCAGATGGTAGAGGACAGGCAGGAGCCTAGGGAAAGTTTGCTTTTCTACTCCAGGACTTTCCTGTACCTGACAAAGGCTCTGACATGCTTTAAGTCCCAGACTGCCCCTTCTCCTTTCCCAGTCTTGAAGACTCCTGAACTGGAACCATCTTTTCCATATATTAGTATGAACCAAAAATTTTGGCAAAGCATTTTACAGAACCACTTCATAAAAGATACACACTTGTGTTTTCTGCCTATAAAGCCGATAACCTCAAAACATATCAGACTCTGATTTTCAATTGCCAGCACTAGCTTTTGCTTTTTTACTGGGTAAGAGGAGGACTAATGATCTTTTCACACCTTGTTTTATGGAGGTCATGCTAACCCAAGCTCTGTCCCACTTTGTACACTGCCCGTAGACTGAAAGCAAAATGGGCTGTAGACTGAGGATATTCTTAGTCCCTGAGGAATTTTTCTAATGCTTGGAAAGCAAAATCTCTTGATATCAGGCTTCTCTGCTGGAAATCTACCATGTAAAAGTGTTCTTTGCAATATGCGGATTTTACGGATCTAGTGTTCTTTAGCAGCAAAACATTTCACCCGTGATCACAGAAGGTGTCACACACAACATCTGTGGGCATTTTCAGAAACAACTGTAGCAAGTTTTTTATCATTTACACCTATTACATGATAGTCTGTTCAAAAGAAATGTTTCTTGGGAAACATTTCTCCTGGGAAAATCACAGTTTAAGTAAAATCCTGGAAAGTGCTTGCTGTGACATTATCTGATCTGTAGTCCTGTGGGTATGCAACTTCTTTCAGACCACTTTACTGAGCAGCTGTCTAGAAAATGCAGGTATTGCATGGGTTAAAATCATACTAAAAAAAATCACACAAAATATGACTGAAAGAGAAGGTATCCTCCTGCTATGAACTGCACATCCGTCTGTGCTCTTGTATGCTTACCTAGTCTGACAGTCCTCTGGCGATGGAAGATCCACAGCCTTCCTGGGCAGTCTAATCCACTGCATCACTGTCTTAGCTGTTAACTTTTTCCTGATGTCTAAATTCCTTCAAATTTCTCTTTTTACTTTGAAAAAGTCTGAATACGAAGGCTTATTCAATGTGTTTCTTACAGTTGCTGAGTTTATGAAGTATTTTGAAATGTCTATGCCTTTTGTATCTAGACATTGGGAGGCTGCCAGAGCTCAGCTTAGAGGTCAAGTGCTGTATTCATTTTTTTGACTTTTACTACCCGTTGCTGATGTTCCCCTGTGTCACATGAAACCTGATAGAACTTTGGTCTCAAAATTGAAGTGAGGCACATGTATCTTTACCTTGAGTTTTCTTCAAGAGAGAGTCATCTGTAAACCTTTTGGTGAGAGAAAAGGAGGTTATTGATGAGAGCTAATAAGGATGTTACAGTTGCATAGTGAAGATCAGATCATTACTAGATGTCATTCCACACTGATGCTTCTCAACTAGTTGTCTGAAAAACTTCAGAAGGTAGTCTACTAAGCATTGGAGCATGAGCCTAACCCCTCCCCACCATGGCAGATAGTCTGCATTTTCTTGACCATCAGCTAAAATCTCCATTCCTTTACAAGGCTGAATGAGGAGTAGCCAGCTGGCTGCAGCTGTTTTGAGCAGCACTTAGGTCTATCAGGAGCAAGGAGGCAGAGGAGAGCTCAGGAATGCAGTTTTAGATACCCATACTGATGGTCATGTGATGTGTGGTAGGGATCTTGTGGACTATACCTTCATGGTCCCATTTTGACACTCCATATTCATTCAAGTTGTACACGGATGGTGGTAAAACCATTATTGCATCCATTCCCAGCCAACCTCTTCTTCTCCTTTCCGTGTCACCCTTCTTTTTGTGGAAAGTATTCTCTGAAATTAGTTTTGGGGTATTTTGCTGAGAAAGTTAGATGGTCTTCCAGTTGAGAAAGGTTAAGGAATGGTGTTTCTGAGATGGTTTTGAGCAATCTACTGGATTCTGTAACTTCTGAATGACAGTTTAAGCAGATGAATCATTTATCTGGGCTGAATTTTTCATAAAGCTGCCCTTTATGCAGATGTGTGACCATTTCGCAGTACAATGTCAACAGCAGAACATCCTTTCTGTCAAACTTGCACATGGAAATGTGGACTGTCTGTTTTCTCTGGGAACTGCACTGTCAGTCCAAGTAATAAAACATCTATCAGGTGTATGGCCCGCATGTCAGAGCACCAATTCCACCAACCTCCTATACCTATGATGTCCTCTCTTACAAGAGTGGAAGAAAGTCCGGCTAGATGTTACCACATACCCTTTTCTAAAGCAGACTGTCTGTCATTGTTTTAGGGATCATCTTCTATAAATTGTTTTGAGGTAATGTAACAAGTCAGGTCTAAGGTCTAATAAAAAATGTATTTTAGGCATTCAAAATAATGGTGGACATCAGCCTTCAGAAAGCATGCCATAATTCTAAGAAAGGCTGAGAAATCCAGATACCAATTTGGTGCTTACAAAAGTAATTTCTAGTACTGGTATGTAGATGCCTAGAAGTTGTTTATTATATCTGTAGATTTTTCCACTATTTAGGAAAATTAAGCCTACTGTTAATGCTCTCTCTTTTTTTTTCATTGCTTTATGCAACTGAGTAATAGTGTAAAGTTTCATAAGTGCCCTAATGCTTCTTCTGTTTGAAATCCACTGATTTAACATATGCACATATACACAAACTCTCACAAACAATTTAATATACTTTGGATTACTGTAAGAATTTGGAAATATTTCTTAATCATCATCATCATCATTATCATCAACTTCTTTTTCCTTTTGAAAACTGGGATTTAGGCTGGACCACAAGCTTCAGAGTCACAGAAGTTAAAAATGAATGAAAACAAATAACAACTCCTGTGGACCAAGCAGAATGTTCTATTGAGATCAGCTCAGAAGAGAAAATTGTATTTAAGAAGAATATAAATATTAATAATAAGAAAACCTTTTGTCTTGAATGAAGATATTGTTGTTTTACTTAGGAGGGGTTTGAATGCATTCTATGCCTGAAAGAGAGAATAGTTGCATGTTAGATGGATTTTACCCCATCCCTTTCTTTCTCTTTCTCTTTTTTGAACGAAAAATGGGGCGGTACAAATGAAGTTATTCCCTCAGAGTCTGTGCTGTGCAATATATGCCAGCAAGTCCTAGGCAAAAGGACAAATTATACCTTTTTTCTCACAGATAATAGGTATGCTGTGCACAAAACATAATTCATTCTATGATAAGGCCATGACTTCTTGAGATCTCTTCTGAATAATGGTAGAATACTTCGTGAAGGGACAGGATAACTACTTTTAACGTTTAAGAGAAGGCATACAAAGGACTTATTATATAATTTCCCACAGATATCAATGGGGCTGCTCTCTAATGAAGACTGGCTGAATTGGAACAATAATGGAAACAAACCATACGATATTTCCTTACATGAAAAATCAGAGCTTCCCATTTCACACTGCTCTGTTCTTTTGGACAAGAAGCTGGCACTGAAATACTTAATGGAAAGGCAGTATACTTAAATTCTGTTAGATTTCCCCTGTGGCCCCTTCTCCTTTCTTTTCACAAAACAAGCAGAATGACCCTTAACACAAAACTTTTGATAGACAGACTACAACTCACTGCCTGATGAAATTGGCTTTTTCTTCTTCCATTTTTGGATGTCTAACCCTTGGTACCTTAAAAAGGCTTAAATTTAAGCACCCAGAATATGCTAATGTGTTCAAGGTCACTATGCATTCTTACAGTCAGAAGTCTCTACATTAAAACCCCAAATCACAACCAACATAAACTGACATAACTGCAAAGACTTCAATAGATTTCTGGCTCTGGGGAAGAATGAAATGAGAATTCACTGTCACGCAATACGGACTGGAAGAATTCTTATCTCACTCATGCAACTGAGGATCCAGGTTTTTTTGTGTATATCATGCTAGGGAGTGAAGACTTCTGATATTGAAATGCAGTTACATTAAGCTCTGAGAAGTGAGAAAAAATTATGCAGAGTTCCTTTAAAAAGTCAGATATGGAGTTCAGATAGTGAACTGCTTTAACTGATCATCTTATGTTTGATTGCTATGCATTAAAACATATTTTCAGTTCTTCCTTGACTAGACCATCAGTTACTACGGTGTTGATGAATATTGACCCAAAGTTCATTAAGTGAATGGGTTTTTAGACTGGGCTTTAAAAATTGTGCAAAGTTGTGAAGATAATTATAAAAGCAATGAGAACAGCATTGCATTTTGGTCTACAGAAATTTCTGGTACCTAAAAACAATACCACCCTTTATTTACTAAATATCTGCATGTAAAACCAATCTTAATTTGCACTGATCAAGCTAAATTCTAGTTGGAGATATAGTTCTTCCCAGTGTTCCTCTAATATTATCAGCCAAATATTAACTTGCACCTAATATTTGTAATCTTAAAAAAAAAAAGGCAATATAGCAAGTTATTCACTACAAAAAAATGTCTTCAAGGGCTTTGTTTTCATTATATGATATCACTAGAATATACTATGCAATTATTCATCATCAAAAGTAAACCTACAAGAAACCCCCTCAACTTACATGTAACAACTGCATAATACGGTTAAACCTGTACATTTTTGGGGTACCTGATTCCCACACAAGACTATAGCAACAAATGAAAACACATTTCACAGCACCAAACTTATGTCATTCTACTTCTGGTCATAAATGTACTTTCTGCCTACAGAGGATTCGTCCTTATTTTTCTGGTAAATTCAACAGTGCCATCATAGGAGAGAACAGGACCTACTATGGGAGATCATATTCAGAGTGCATGATCTGTTTGCCGATTGCTTTGGGACAAACATATGGAGAACTTTGAAGATTAGGACCAAAGCCTTGAACTTGATTTAGTATTTAGTAATAATCCATTGCAGAAAAAAAATATCAATTCAATACGTTCTTTCATCTATATTTTTGTGGTAAAAGAGTTTTTTCCTCATTTTTGCATTCTAGAATTTTTTTTCCAGTCACACCAAGCAAAGAGGGCTTATGGACTGGTGCACCTTGACTTTTCTTCCTTCAAGAATTCATTTTTTGACTGTACAAGAGGCATGCCTGAGCTATGAAGTAACTCATCACCCTGCCAGCACAATCAAGCCAGTGCACCCACCCTCACAGCGCAATACTACGGACACGGGCAGAAGCTTCCTTCTTGGAGCAGCGTGGCTGCACTTGCACAAGTGCACTGAACCTCCTGACTGGTTCCAAAACGGGCTCCACAAGTAGGAGTGGTTGATCCCTAAACTCATTTTGCTGCATGGAACAGGTCTGCTCTGCATTACTTTATCCATATGTTGGTAACTACGCAACTCAAATATGTGTGACATACTATTTATGTCCTAAAACTTAATTGAAGAGCCATCAAGTCACTTTCTAACTCTCTCGATCTCTCAAATTATCAAAAATTCATCCGACCAGGGAAAAGTACAGTCAACCCCTCCATTCATATGATGTGTCTGTGTCAAATAATTATTTTTGAATGCTGATGTATTTGTCCTGCTAAAAAGAACTATTTTTAAGGATTTTTTGTGTCAATGTCCTGTATGAGCCATACATTTGAATACTTTATTATTTCATTTTATCCTTTAGAAACCTCCAATTTATTCTATTTTTGTAACTGTGTGAAAATTATGTGGCTGCTTTTCACATTCATCAGGATTATTTAATAGGTATGTGCATTCACAGTGAATCAGAGAACTGTTATCCTTTCTCGTTCTTGCTCCTCATGATGAATATATCATGTTTTTTTTTTTAATCGTAATTTATTTAAAAACTTAGCAATTTTCTTTTTTTAAGATGTGGGTTGAATTTTATGAAATATGATCATCAGTAAGCGTTATGTGTTACAGAATACTTCAGAGTGTGTGTTTGCATTGACCTTTTATTTGCCAGCAGGTACCTCCAAAAGCAGTACACAGCGATACTCAGTCTGCAGTACAAGGGGATACTCAATCTGCTCCACGCAGTAAAGATGAAAACCAAGGCGCGTTAAATGAGATGAGATGTTTATCCTTGCAAAGCAAACATAATTATCATTGATCTCACAGGATATAACTTGAAGTTAGAATTTAATTTTGTGTTCAAATATATAAACAAACCTCTCTGACTCTTAGCAGATTTGTGCTTTGGTTCCTTGCACCACATTCAGTATCATAAACCACGGGGTTTTTAAGGCACTTCACGTGGCCTCCTGTCTGTGAAATATATTCTCCATGGGTGTCGTCTTTACACTGGTGCAAAGTAGATATCAAACCCTAACAAATTAAAAGGGACAAATGATTAAGCAAGAACTAAAGCAATGAGAAATTAAATCCAGTAGCTGGAAGAAACATAACTGTTTGTTTAACTTGGAATGTGTAAGAATGACTTGGCAATTTCACAGAGTTTTTAAAATATTTGTCATTCTATTATACAAAGTAATCATTGGGGTTTTTGTTACTGTAGAGTGACAAGTTTTCTGAGTTTGAGTAAGAAGGAAAAGATGTATGAAGAGTGTTGGGGTGTGGGAAAGTGGAGTTGGTAGGAGTATAGGACCTATACACCCATACAAACAAGAACAGGGAAAGATGCAGCATGATAATGGTCTTACAGTGATTGACATGGGCTATAGGATTAAAGTGAACACAGCACACGGAATAGACCAAGCCTGAGAGGTGGGTAGAGACACTTCTGGCAATCTAGTCCAGCTCCCTGACAATGATAATTTATTGAAATGTGTTTTCAGAATTCCTGCTTCTTCTGACTTTGCATACAAAAGGCAAGAGAGTTCTACCATGAATTTTGGGATGTACCAGACCCTAATGGAAGTCATTGTGTTCTACACATATAATTATAATAAAACATGCTCAATTTGAGAGATGACTCAAATGTACAAGTCACACGCTGCTTAAGTATCTTCATGAATCAGAGCTTTAATCTGTTCCGAAAAATCACTAAGTCTGAACACCCGAGTAATTTTTAGTCTGCCTTTTTCAGGAGTCTCCATTATGGGAATATCTACACTCACAAAAAAGTGATATTCTGTGCCCAGTGCCACTACAATGACATGGAGAACTATTAGTCCCTGCCCTTTGGTGGGAGGCCCCTACTCATGCAACTGACAATTTGATTATTCCTGTTAACTACTGTGAAACAGAACAGGGTCTTGGCTAACCTGCAGTCAGAGGTCTGCTACCTGGGGAGCACCATCCAGGCCATCTTCTTCTCTCAGCTCCAATCACTTCTTCAAACTTCATTTTTAAACCACTGATTCTTCTTTTTGACTTCCTGTCTTCTGAAAAGTTTTTAGTCTGTTCTTCTTTGGAGTCATCTGTGTATTTTATAAGTATATTATTGTTTTTATCATCTAAGTCATTAACGGAAATAATGGCACAAACTTGGCCATAAGAGAGACTGTGACTGATTTTATTTGCCTTCCTTTTTGACAGAAATCTATTACTGTTAGATCTAAGCAGAATTTTTCAACAAGGTATGTGCCAGTTTTATGGCATTTTTTCCCAAAATATACTTCCTTACACAAACTATATTTTCTAATTCTGTGAGCTGGTAACAGAAGCCTTACTAAAGTTAAGACAATACTGCATCTGTGTTTATGATTTAGTAACCATGCTAAAATGAAAAAGTAATTTGCTTGGAGAAGTTGTTTCTCAAATCAACTGTTTCCTCCTTTAATTACTCCTTACTCTCTCCTACATGCTTATATATTGGGGCTTTTTAGCATTTAAGTCTATTTCCTGTGAATAAAGTTAATCTGAATGATCTTAATTCTTTATCCCACTCTATATTGGTTTTTTTTTTTAAATAAACTCCCCCTTTTCCTACTTTCCTGGGCCCTCATTTTCTTCCAATAACAAGAACAACAATAAAATGCTAAGTTAAAAGTTTGTTTTAACTAGCCTTCCCAATGATTTTTGTCAGGCCCTGAACACTAGAATGCCCGCTACCATAAATTCTGTAATACACTGAAATTATCTATTCTTTTCTCCTACTCTGATCTGCACACCTGTGCACTGTTAATATAATTGCATTAAGCATCTGGTCGCATCTGAATGTCTTTGTGTAAAAATTGAATCAGGGAGTTCACTGGGAACATAAGCTTGCATCACTCGTTACTTAGTTTCCTGTTCTATTAAGTAATGAATCTGTTTTTATTTTTTCTTCCTTTCACTTTGGAAGTATCTGCAAAGCCTTTTATAGACCTTGCTACTTATGAATCTTTTATTATTATCAAAGCTCTAATTGTCTTCTGGATCCTAAAACAAGGTTCAGTGATTTCCTGGCTCCCTCCTGCTTCCAGAGGTCCTCTGCTTAATTATTAATACCCTCAGCTTTCTCCTTTCCTCATCGGTAAGGCTAGCTTCAGCACAGGGAAATGTTTTGTTTCAGGCACAGTTTGAAGAACTGTATGGAATTTCATGTAAAATGTATGAATTGCACAAGCAGAATAAGGATCCTCCCAATACCATTTGTGGGACTGGGAGAAAAACAAGGGATATGGTAATCTGCATTCAGTTTACTCTTTGCAAGATGATCTGGCTCAGCAGTAAGGCAACACACACAACAAATCACTTTTAAAATATTTTAAAGTGCATTGTCTTTTTCTGGATAGATTTGTTTTCTAATTTTTTATTATTTTTCAACACTTACAAGAATAAATGTCACCAAACCATGACACTCCAGTGTTGATTGTGTCATGTATTATCCTCATATGGCTTGTTCAACATATATACAATTTTTGAGCTTTGTCTCTGCTTCTTTTGCTTAAACTTTGCAATCTAACCTTACCAAGTATGAATCATTTTAATACACTCAGTGACTGAGGGGGGAAAACAATCACTATATCTCAGAATTTATCTTCACTTTTCAAGTTTCTCTCATGGCATGAGATGTGATGTTGTTTAACCTGACTCAGTGTTATGACTTTCAGAAGACTTTGCTGGCAAGCATGGGGCAAGAACATTTAAGAGTTCTGGTAACTCTGAGAACAGTTGCATCAAAAATTTTAACTCCTTGTTAGTGCACCTAAGTGAAATAACTCAAAGGATAAACCCCAGCCATGGAAGCCATCTACTTGCCTGGATGTTGAATCAATCCCAGTGCGTGTCACAAACTGAAGTTACAATAAATCAGGTTCTGGAAATGTAAGAAACATGTTTATCCTAGCAAACAACGTTAGATAAAGATGACATCACTGTGTCCATGACTTAAGTAAACTTAAGTAACATGGAAATCCTTCTGTTTTTGAGAACCCTGGAATGATGGAAGCTTGCTTTCAGATTTCCTTCTTCTAACAACACTGTTGTCTTTCCGTCTAAACACTCCACAAGTACTTAACATTTCAGGGCAGTGATTTTTCCTTTGTACTTGCATGTTTCTTAGCATTTTTCAATATCAATCAATAAATACAACAAATGTTATTCATCTCTCCTTGGAAATATTTGAGACAGTTTGGCTCAATTCTAGTTTTGGCCTGGGCATCTTACAAAGTTTCCTCTCATATTCCTCTGTGCATGCATGTTTTCTCTCTCAGCTCTCCAGACTAGAAATGGCAGTTGTCATGACAACATAACACATTTACTGCTCTTGTATTCCTATGATTTTTTCTTTCTTTTTTGATGGCAGCAGATGACAGCCTTTTTTAGAAGCATGGGCATATAGTTATCCTCATATTTTTTTTGCATGTAGATGATTTCAAAAACTATGTGGCTAACTAAGCTATAATTTGATCTCTACCAAAACACATCCAGGGAGAAGATTTCCCACAGACATCTAGAATGAACGTTTTTGTATAGTACACGAAAAAACAGAGACAATTCCATGTAGGAGATGAATGTTTACAGTTATAGTATAAATTGTTCAGTGCACAGATAGATACTTGAAGTTGCAATTTGCTATGAGCAAACTGTTCTGCAAATCCAGTTTGCACACAGAAATGCACATTTTGCACATTCAGCTGGACAATTTAGTGAAAAATATACTGTAATATGCTTGGAAACCTTCTGCACAAGAATTATGGCAGCTAAATTGCCAAAAGTTCCATTCATTTTTAAATTTTGTTAGATTAAATTTTATTTTTCTACACAATCTTTTATTCTTCATCTTCTTTCATAGTCGTTTTACTAATATTTCTAGAGAAAATGAGTCTATATTCTTCATTGCTACATTTTTCCTTCATTGATTAAATAATTAATTTCAGCTAAAAGTTCTATTCTTAATTACATATGCATCACAATATTTCTAGGACTAGTAATTGTTAAGTAATTTTTTTCCTGATGGCTGCAAAGGTTTGGTAGCCATAAGTCAAAAATGGGTAAAATTAAGAGAATGTGACCTGCTCAATGTCTAATTCTTTATAAATGTAATAAAAATTGCTTGAGCTAGGAAAACAAAAATAAGGATAATGCAGAAGAAAATAAAAATAATAAAAACATTCCAAACCATCAAACCAAATGAAAAATGCTAGAAGAAAGGCAGTAGAAGACTAGATGTATAAATCTCAGGTAGCCACTAATCTGGCATTTCCAAACGTTTAAAGCTCTGTAACTTGAATCTTCCTTTAAAATACTGTTCTGTATGTAGCAAAGACTATGCCCAGAATTTTTAGTGAAGGTACGTCTTCTGGGTATTTTTCCATTAATATTTTACCAGATGTATTTCCTTGCAAAAATATTCAATAATGCAGTTGTACACAAATATTGGAGAATATTTGTAGAAAGTAAAGATTAAAGTTGTTACGAGAATCAATAGACAATATTTTAGGAATGCAACATTACCTGAGTAATTGAAATACAGAATAACAGACAGTCATAATCAACTGATTGTGAATCAGGTACAGAAGAGGAATTATAAAGATACAATGCCAAGATTAGTACTCTTAGTTAACTAATGCACTAGAGAAAATTTCAATCTATTTAGGGATGATTCACAAAGAAGAAAAAGTGGCAAAAAGTCTCATATGAGTTATTCATTACAAAGTATTGGCTGAGCATCTCAGGGAGTGGATATTTCCTTTCCCTGCAAACTTTGCCTCACTTACATCCTGTTAATGTCTTGATTACTGCAATCACGCTCATTTGGTTCAATTGTTACGCTGAACAAATGAAGTGGCTATGTCCCAGCACAGCCTGGTGAGCAGGCATGCACAAAGTCTCTAATTTTTTACACCCTTGCACAGAAGTACCAAAAATACGAAGCTGTCATTGTACCACATTTCCCAAAGGTTACTCTTCCCCTTCGGAGGCAGGTGTACTAAAGCAGTACAGCACTGAGCTGCATGAGAAAGAATGATGGATCGTGACAGGGTGACTTTTTTCTTTTCTTTTAATGAATGCTCATTTTATCTCTTCCCACTCCCAGACTGAGGGCCCCAGGGCAATTCTGAGCTCAGGTGTAGGATGATTTACATGTTAATGTGGCACAAACAGTCAGTAGTCACAAGTAGTTATTCTGCTGTAACTGAAATGGCATAAATATCCCTGTCTTTTACTTCTGAGGTTCACTGGTTGCTATTCAGGGAATAAAGAAATAACAACAAAAACACCAAGACCAAACAGAGCAGGAAGTCTTCTTGTCAGCAAGTGTATCCATGTCTCTGCCAGCCCTGTGGAGTATTCATCGCAAGATGGCAGCAATATTTATTTATTTGTTTCTTTGCACAATACAAAGAAGCGCTTAACCAAAACTCCAGGTGCCATGGCTACCAAGTAAAAATATCACATACAAAAACTAAATCAACGATTTTTTCTCACCTTTCCAAAGCCAAGAGAATAATGCAGTGTGGCCCAACCATCATTCACTCTCTTTGTTCCACAACACACCTCCTTATCCTTTTTTCTTCAGCAATGAGGAGAACGGCTTTCTCGCCTATGAGTCTGTCTGTGACAGCTCAGTCAGCCGTGCTCACGGCACAGTGCAGGAAGAAGCTCCACATGGCAGACTGGGTGGGTGCATAGCTGGTGAGCCCACCACAGCTGAGAAATGGAAAATAGCACAGGCAATTCCCTATGAGGCAGACAATTTTCTAGGGGAGGTTAGAGCGGGCTTGTGCTCAGCCTCCCGCCTCCTACCCGGGACATCAGGGAGCGCAAGAGGGGAATCAAGGAGTTGATGTGGCCACTGGCCTGGAGCAGGGCATTCTCTGAGCCCCAGGGCACTATGTGAAACTAGATGAGATTGTAAGAGTTAGCACAATAGTGGGGAGGTGCCACAGGACATGGTCCCTGCACCAACCATAGCTGGGGGCAGTGGGTGGGGGTCCCATGGTGATGGGAGCTGGATGGGAGCTTGTGACCTACTGTCAGATGTTGCAGTAACAGAAGGAGAATGCAAGTTGGCAGCAGGAGAGGAGGGACAAGCTCTGTTTGGGGAGGTGTCTGAGAGGCAGATCTGATCCATGAGCAAGAGCCAAGTGCGCAGAGACACCCATCCTCTGGCCAGACCTGCTGTTGCTCAAGGTTTGCTGCCTGCCTGGCATCCAGATCCAGGATGTTGCTGAGAAGTTGCCGAGGGCATGACCAGCCCACGAACCCTCATCATCAATGATACTGGTGAAAAAAACCTTTAACATGTCATGAATGACTACAGGGCTCTGTGAGGCAGAAGAAAGGGCAAGAGGGCCAAGGTTGCTCTCCAGGAGATTTTTGGAGTGTGTTAAGGACAATTTGTGATGCAGGTGATGGATAATATCAAGAAAGTCTTTGCTGGACGTGGTGATGTCAAATAAGAAAGAATTAATCTAAGATATGAAGGTAGGTGTTACTCTTGGCTGCACTGACTGTAATATAGGGGAGACATCAACTGACCAAATATCTGCTTTAGCGTGAGCTGAATTGTCCTTTAGACTCCCCTGACTATTCACTAGCTCCCCATTGTCTTTGAGAAGGGCGGAGATATGTAATTTGTCAGTAGACATGCATAATTTGAGGGGTTTGAGTCTGGACCAGAATCCCATCGAATACTTCAGTAATTACGAGACAGCACACCAGTTTTGAAAGTAGTTGAGAATTTTAGAAAACTTACAGAAAAGAACATGTGCACGTTTGTAAGAACTGGTCTTATGCATCACAAAATGTGGTTCATTTCCCACTTCTGTCACAGACATCAGTTATAAAGTCACTTATAGTTTGATTCAGCTGATTGCATATTGGTGTCAAGTTGCATTTGAGCTGCGCAAGGATATCTGTGTGAGGCTGGTTTGATATAAGATGCGTCTATGGGGGGTACACAACCACTTGGAGCAACAACTGGAGGCCAGGCAGCATCTCAGATGGCCTTAAATGGCCACATTTGAGCAGCTGATCTGAGCCTTTATCCCCATAGATGAGTCTCTCTGTGTGAAACGAGGGTAATAATCTATAAGTTTTTCAGTTGTGTGATGTGAGGATAAACTAGTGCTTGCCAGATGACTGTCTGGAGAGGTAGCTCAGTTGATGAAATGATCTGAAACATAAGTTATTCCCTTTTTAACTCATTTTTGTACATTTCAAATAGGTATGAATGCTTTCCGCACAAAACTGAAGCAGTGTTGTAACTTACAATTTGTGTCAGAATACAAAAGTAATCTTTGTTTTTTGATATGTTTCAGCTTTGACTGCCAAAACATGGAGCAAATTACAACAAAGTAAAAATGTAGGGAAAATATGTCAGAGCCTACCCAGGCAAACTGCTCCTGTGCAAGGGGCAAACGTAAGCCCCCATGCCACATTAAGCTCAGTTCAGTCTCCAAAATTTGCCAAACACAGTACTTGTGTGATATGCAGACCTTGTGCTTGGCTGCACAAAAAGGAGTTTTACTGTCAGCAAACACCACCCTCTGTGGGTTTCAGTTACTTGAGAAGGAGCAAGGCAACTGGGCACTTGATCATTCTCTTGAAATTCTTAGAAGCTAGATGTCAGGGAACTGTACTTCAGAAGTCCTACTACAGTACACTTTATATGTCAAATTCTAATTATGGGTCACATTATAGCATCTTTCAGAGGTTAATACCACTGCAGAGTATAATAAGCATGTAAGTCAGTAGGTTATTAAAAGGATTCATAATATTTCATGAAAGCTTTTGCATGCAGGTTAGAAAAGCCAGTTTTTCTGCTTTTAAATTCAAGAAACACCACTGACTTTAGTGGAGATATACCGAGTCCTATTTGCTACCTTTTCATTTGTCTGTTGGTGTGTTCAGAAACAAAGCAGCTGAGCATGTCTGTGACACCCACTATGTTAACCAAGGCGCAAATGCAATGGTAGCTGGGGGCTTTGTTTGCTCGTTAGTTTTAAATTTGTTTCCCACAGGTAAAGCATTGCCATGGAAGATTTTCATTTATGTGCTTTATGGGCTAGTTTTCCTTGGTTTTGTGAATAAGAAAGTTTTCTTCGTGGTAGAAGTATCAGTATACAAGTAAACCAACTAGCGTTTTTTTGGTTTGTTTTGTTTCTTAGCATTTAAGGGGGGAGAAAGCGATCTCAGTTGACTCTTGTTATAAGCTTGAGACATTCTGAAACTAGAAATAGCAGTGAATTTTATGTCACATTTAAATATTTTTGCATATGGAGGATTTTTATTTCCTAAAATACTTGAGGCTTCTTCATGATTGCTCAGTTTTTCATGCCCTCTCTTTTTCATTTTAAAGCAATAATTTCTCAGAAATCATTGGTAGAAACATTCAATTAAATAGACCTGTGACTTAGTCACTGTGGTTTTTTTCTCTTTCTAATTTATTTTTTTCAAAATCAAAATTATATTAGTGTTTCCAACTATAAAAAACAATACTGTTCCTTTGCAAGAAGCCCTGTGGAAAAGAGTTACTAACTGCAAAACATAGGATAGAAAACCACTTACGGATTTGCCATAGTTCCTGTTAGTCTTGCTTTATGTTTTTTGAGGTACTTGGGTTCTAATTATTTTGGAAAATAAATGCATTTCATTCTTTTGGAGGTGACATTCTCTTAGAGGCTCTGCGGTGCCTGAGCACTATAGTACACTGAGAATATGTGCATTTAGGCACCACTTAATCTAAATTCAGCTATGAAAACGTAGGTGATTAATGCAATCTAGTCACCCAGGCCCAGCTATAGTCAGGGCATACAGAAGTGCATTTACGGAATATAATACATCCCTTCTCAAGAAACGTGTCTAAAATAGTTGAAATGAATCAGCCTTTGGAAGTACAGATCTCCTGCTATTGCCTAGTTGCCTTGAATTCTACTACAAAGACCTAATTTTTAAATGGCTAAAGTTAGGTGAAGTGACTTTAGTGACTATCTTGAGTCTGGAAATTCATCTGACTTCTTGCTATGTCTTTTTATAAGTCTGTGCCTGGTAAACTTTAGTCTCCATAGTAAGATTAGATTTTTCTAAGTAAAAAATCGCTTCTCTAAGTTACACAGCTTTGATATAATAACAGTGTTAAATCTGAGGACAAGTTATTGTAACATGATGGCTAACTGCATATGTTATACATAACAATATGCACACATTGGGATTGGCTCTGATCTCTATTGATATCACTACAAATTTATTTACCACTCTTGATTGCTGCAGTCTCACTGGCACAAAACAGGAGTAATGTGCTTAAGATTCAGATCTTTAATATCTATTGTAATACTAAATACCATGGAAAAGTAGTAATCTAATTCAAAACCTCAGCACAGTAAAGAATATTTTAAAAAAATATTCACAATCCTATTTTTGAGTTGCAAATTCTGATCTCAACTCTCTGTGCAGAACCCCCTAATTTCTCAGTACAGGGTATGACTGTAGATACCCCATGCACATATGAAGGAAGGTGTGAGTGCTCAGTTGCTGACTAGATGGGATTCATGGCTCTGCACGTAATATATTCCTTAGTTCACTAGCTATACCAAAGAAATGCACCCTAGTTTTAGGGTTTGGGCCAAAAAAATCCCCTAGGACACGCAACAGTTTTAGGTGGACACCTATAAAGATGCAGAGGAGAATTACAGCCACCTAGGGACAGATTGGCTGAAGGCAACTGTCACTACCAGGTAAGCAGGGAGAAGGAGAGAATCCCACTCCCCATTCACAAAATCAGCTTTTCTCTGCTGCATTTGCTGTGTCTTCCCTATTGCAGCCAGCAAGGCAGAGGCCCTGCTGCCAAGGATTTCTTCCATTCCTTCTCAAAAAGCCATTGGTCCACCAGGGTTCCAGTCAGAAAAATTCTGTTCAAGCATGTCATTGAAGACTTATGCATATGCAAGGGGAGCTGAATTAAGTTGCATGAGCTGCTTTCCACAGGCCCTGAGAAAACTGTGATCCCAGTGATTACAGTGGGTAAAGATCTGATTTCAGCCTGGATCCTGCTGTTAAGTTAATTAGCCTTCCAACCAAGGTATTGAGAGGTTACTTTAAAAAAATAAAATAACAAAGAACGTGGACATCTGGGTAGATTTATTTTTCACTTTTATGCACACCTTCACTCTTACTTTTTTGGTCCTGTTTCTATAATAATGTTGGCATGCCATTTTCAGATTCATGTTCTTAAAATTGTTTATTTTCCAGGTGTTAGGGAGATATAAAATTATGTGTTGTTTTGTTTGGCTGGTTTGTTTGGGTGGGTTACGTTTCATTTTGGTTTTAGGTAGGGCTAGTACTAATTGGTTTCTAACTTAAAGGAATGAAAGAAACTGTTAGTAAATCTGTTTTTGTGTTTTCTGTCTATTCTATTGAAAAGAGAAGGCAATTATTTCACAGAGCTGAAGGTTGGTTACATTGGGGTTTATTGAATGTTGATTGGCCTCCTCACACATGATTTAAATATTGTTTTGTGTCATCTGTGGTACAGACCCAAGGGATCACAAATGGGGCAGGAGCAGAATTATAGCAGCATAGATTTTTGCTGCTTATTGGCAGAGTAAAATTGTATTTATTTGCTTCCAAACAAAGCCAACAGTTTTTAAAATAACATTCTCCTAACTTTAATTTTTTTCTTATTTTTCCTTTTTTTATAATACTTCAATTTCACTGTCTTTATTTCAAGGAGTTTTGGGTTTTTTTAACTTCATGCGGATTAAAATTTCATTAGCTAAGTTTGAATGTAAAGTAGTTGTACCTAACAAAACTACCAAAATGTTTCAAAAATAACAGGAAAAATATTTCCACATCCAAAAAATTATCACTCTTTCTCATGAATTAACCCTTTTTTTTTTTTTTTCTTTATTTAAAACATTATTTTTCATTCAGATGATCAGAGGACATGATCATGATCGTGAGGACAGGCTGAGAGAGTTGGGGTTGCTCAGCGTGGAGAAGAGAAGGCTCTGGGGAGACCTTATAGCAGCCTTCCAGTATCTGAAAGGGGCCTACAGGAAAGCTGGAGGGGGACTTTTTACAAGGGCATGTAGTGACAGGACAAGGAGTAATGGCTTCAAACTAGAAGAAAGTAGATTCAGATTAGCTCTCAGGAAGAAATTTTTCACTGTGAGGGTGGTGAGACACTGGAACAGGTTACCCAGGGAAGTTGTGGATGCCCCATCCCTGGAAGTGTTCAAGGCCAGGTTGGATGGGGCTTTGAGCAATCTTGTCTAGTGGGAGGTGTCCCTGCCCATGGCAGGGAGGGGTTGGAATGAGATTATCTTTAAGGTCCCTTCTGACCTAAGCCATTCTATGATTCTATGATTCAATAAACTGGTATCTGAGAAAAAAACCCCAAAATATACCAAACCAAACCTCATTCAATTCTAAAGCAGGATCACAAAATAAAAGCCCCTGGTCTAAACCACTCCTCTGGAGAATATATGTATTTGGAGAGCCAGGTAAAACTGGGACCTCAAAAGTCACTGGTTTATTCATTTCAGCCACAATCGTCATATACATGTGAATAAACTCATCTGTATTCCTTATACCATTCCCTCTGTAAAGCTCAGTAGTAACACACTGTGACAACCTTCGCTCAAACAACTAAAGGATCAACACAGTTACAATTGGTAACGTTCAGTAGAGGTAACACTGAAAGATGAGTAAAATTTACTAAAATTACCATCACTGGGAAATAGAAGCTTTCTTTTTTTCCCCGAATATTTTCATGTAACATTTTCTGCTATTTAATTAGCTGTGTTAATGATATCTAAATCCAGGGGTATTTCTCCTTCTGCTAGCTAATTATGGCACTCTAAATTTTGCTTCTGAGAGTGACATGGGTCCTGCTCAGTGTGGGTTGGGGTTTTTTTTCCACGTCCTCTTCTCAGACTTGAAGCCTGTGAGGTTAAGGGAAGATTCTAATGACACCCTCCAGGGCAGCCTCCTTTGAAGGCTAGGACCAAACACTTTGATTTCAGGTCACTCCCTATGTGGCTGCCTTTAAAGTTCATCTGAATTAACATTTGGTGATATTTTTGGCAGCTTTGACTGCCAGGAAAAATCATTACAGTGGAATAATAATGCAAATAAACTTTGCATAGTCCCATTAAATCATTAAATGCCACATTGTTCTGTAATGGGAGTGACATTTCATTATTTCTAAAGCATCAAGAGTGTCTGTGCTCACTGCCAGTTTCATGGTTTTAATACTGGTGACAGAATACAATAACACTGGAGCAAGAAATGAAGGGGTCCTAGGAGTTACATCCTGCCTGTAGATACCTGAAATGACTTAAAAAGTACAGATGTAAAAGCATCATAAAAGAATTGTGCTGGGATTTTTAGAGTGTGTTCAAATACTTGGTCCAGATTGTCAGTGATACTCCATTTTTCTTTTGTCCTCTTTCTCACAAAAGTAAAAGGAAAAGATTAGTCGGCTGTCAGCTGGAGAACATCCTCCAACTTTTGGTTGTGTTTTTTGTGTTTTTCTTCCATATTTCTCTCCTCATAACCTTTACAAAAGTGGAAGGAATCCTTGGTAAAGATACTGCATTATGCATTTGAGTGTATAAGGCATAAAAGCAAACCAACCAAAAAAAAAGTATTTCTCTTTTAAACAGAGCTCTCTGAAGTCCAAAGATGAGTTCTGAGAAGAAGGCAAATTCTTAAGAGAAATGAAGGCATTACTGCATTCTTTTAATGAACTATTAAAATTTTTATTTAAAAGAGAAAACGGGAAAAAAGAGAATTATCTAAAGTATGGCAAAAAATTAAAAAAACAGCTTAGGAAAATCAGGGGAAAAGATTTCATCATATAAGTCATGTCCTAGGAGAGTAAGCAGAGAGAACTTTAGAAATTATACCCATTCCTTCTCTAGCTGCTACGGGAATGCTTCTTTGAAGGAGCATTCCTGTGTATGACTTTCAAGTTTAGATAGCTCTAACACTCATTTAATGGAATGAGAAAGAATAAAGGAAAAAAGACCGTAGGTTTATCAGGACATCTACTATAGTGTAAGCACAGATCCATGGGTCAGAAAGGCTCTTTCTGCTGGCAGATCATAGGCCCACTCAGGGATTTCACCTCTGGGGAAAAATATTCTCTATACTACCAGTTAGCACATCATTTCCCTTATGAAAGAAGCCCAGACCCTGCCTAGGTGGGAAGGCAGAGAGTTGGCAGCCAATTCTCTATTGAACATCTCGTTTGAAAACTTCAGCCTCAAGGTCTCCAGGTAACCATTAACAAATCCTCTCCTTTGGCTGAGGTGCCTTATTCCAGGCATTCAATTCCCTCACCATTAGTGTGTCTTTTTTCCACTTTGATTTGTGTTTATCTTTCCAGCGTTGGATCATGTCCCACACTATGTATTTCCTTGGGGTTATGATATTTTTTCCCTTTTTATTTTTTATTACCAAGGCACAGGTTCACCACAGTTGCATGTCACAGTTCCCACAGCTTCTTGTTAGTACACTTTAGTCCTACACTACGCAGCCAGTTGACAGCCCTATATGCTTGGTCCACATAGCCAAAGAATAAAAGGTGCCTTGTAAAATTATTGAATTGGCTGCATGTTTTAAACTGTTTGTCTACTTTTGAATGACAGCAAATGGTAAACATCATTTATACCCTTTGCAGTTAGAAAAGGGAAAGCATTCACCCGATGTTAAAAATGGTCCAGTATTCTAAGAGAAGATGCATATCCTGAAGAGTCACTGGGAACATGAGCGAGCTGGTTCCCTGTCCCCTCACAGAGACTTTCAGGTTCTGTAAACCATGGAGAAGAAAATTTTCTGTTATTTTATCTTATTCTTGCATTGTAGTCAAGAGCTCTGAGAAATTCTAGTGTCCACAATGGGGAATTAAAATCCCTTTTAGGCAGAAAAGGACAATCAAAAGAAAAAATGTTGAGTGTTTTTAAGGTAGAAATTGACCTGTCAAAGTTTGAGAACACTAGTCGTGTATTAGCCTGATAATAATCGCAATGCTCACAGCAATTGATGCAAATTAGAATGAAAATATGTGTTAAAAGCAGTTTATGATGGCCTGCAATCCACTGACATTTCATGGACCACTTAACAGCCATAAAAATTGCATAAACTTTAATTTTACCATGACTTCTGGAAGCTTGAAAGAAAAACTCAATAGCTGTCTAATCCAATTGAGTTTGGGGGATGATACTGACTTAAATTTGGTAATAATCCATGAGATACACCTTTAAACCACAGAACTCTGTTTCTGTGGTCACTTGACACACATTTGTGCACTGAGACAAAGACAGGCCTTCCCAAAATCTTTGTGGACAGGACAGCATAGAAACTTCAGTGAACCTTGGATTGTTTGACTCCGGTTCTCAGCTTGCTTCACCATTAGTCATGCTGTGACATTGCCTACTCTGTCTGGCAAAAGCATGAGAGGCTGTAAAGATAGTCAGAAGTTACACATCTGTTCTCACAAGACCCTTTTTCAAAATAAAATACATAAGTATGTCAACAAAGAATAATAGCCAAAGTATTCTTCCTTTTCAGATCTCACAAGGTTTTTAAAGCAAGCAAGCAAGCCCAGCTTTTCTGAGTCCATTGATCTCTTGTGGTTCTTAGAGCAATTCCATACCACGTGTCAAGGTTCTTCCTCCTGTTATTTCTACTATGTCAATATTTGAGGCAATGTTAAAGTTAAATCCTAAAGTTAATTTAGCAACCAAACTGTTTCTAATCAGTTATTAAGACCACTGAAAAAAATATATTTTAGCCATCTGAAAAGAAGACCTTTCTGAAGAATAATTCCTCCTCATTTAAAGCTCGTTCTCTGTGAGCGTTAAAAGACTGATCCTGCCATGGTCCACAAAGTACCACACACTTTGGCTTCAGGAGTGTACTTAGGTACTTCACCCTCGCATTTTCATGGTTGCTATGCTCCTATTACTCCTATTCCACACTCCCTAATGTGAGATGACTAGTACAGTAGTGCAGTCACTGACCACCCCACATTCTCACAGCAAGGAAACTTTCACAATTCTCCTTGCTACAGCAGAAATTCAGCACAGAGTATAGCTCTGCTCGTACGCTCCATTCAAATGTCTGCCACAAATGGGGTCCTTAAATCCCACTGAATTTGCCTAATTCTCAAGGCTCAGTGATTTCAGTACATGGTGAGAGTGAGAAGTCAAACTTATACCTTACGTTTCTGGTAAATTCCTACACTCTTAAATTAGGCAGTGGTTTTTCTCATAAATGGAATCAGTAACAGCCTGTGCTCAGTGCCGTGGAATTTCCAGTGCAGCGTTGCAAAGAAACACGCACGGAAAATTACCTCAGTGATTAAAACTCAGCCAGTCGGAAGCCTTCAGGTCTGCAATATCATTCAAACTGACAGAATAAAAATGTTTGACCTGATCTGTCACATTACAGCACTCAGCATCTATTTATGACAGTCTGACTTCATCCCATTGGACAGCTTCTCGGGCTTGAATAGCCATTAGGAAATCCTGCATTGTCTCTGTAGGTATTTAGCCTGTGGTGCTGGAAGAGTGGTTCTGAACCACAGCTGCAGCTCTTCATCTGAGAGAAAATTAAAAAAGAAAAGTAATGTGAGGTTCACAAAACCAGGAACACGGAAGCACGTCAAGTGCTTATGTCACGAAGCAAAAGCATATTTTTAAATGTAACTGAGACTCAGAAGTGCAATCCTTATTGCCTTTCTTTAGAAAATGGAACTTGGGGTTTTCAAAATGTTGACAGTAGGACAATTAAGTCCCTAATCTTGCTTTTTTGAGCCACCCAAGCTACCACTTGCAATAAATATCTAGAGTTGAGAGGCGATATTTGCTTAGATCTGGATGGTGGTCTGAGGGAACCCTACGTTTTCCATCTTCAGGTAACTACCTTACCAAAAAGTGCACACTTGCACCCATGGGGCCCCAAGGACAGCAGTGTCAGTCTGGTCCAGGATGTTTTTCATGGAACAAATCATTTTGTAACTGCCTTTCATCTTAGAAAATTACTGAACCAAACTTCCATTACCCCCTGCTCCCCTGTTACCTGCCCATCTCTTATTGAAAACTGATTTGTCAGCTCTGTTGTGCCTTGACACATGGAGAAGCTGGGCCTTCTCAAATGGAGCTAACGTTGAATAAGTTAAAGGAGAAATCCTCCCGCTGCTCTAGATAGGCAGGAAAAAAATGCTGCTTTCATGGTCTTTGGAAGCATAGCAAGATCTTTGGCACTTGTCACAATAATGCAAATTGCACCAGTATCAAAGTACACAACTAGCAATTAGTTCAGTATTTTAATAGTATTTGGTGACATGTGTCTGACACATTGGGACCAGACATGTTGGTGTAAAAATACACAGCAAGGTGCCTCTGATGGATGAGAAGCTTGGAAATGACCTGTCCGCGGGTCATTGATTCATTCCAGTAGTTTATACTAGCCATCACCAAATTGGGTACCTGGATGTAGGGGCTGTTCGGTAGCAGCTGTGAGTGCGGTCACTGCAGACTCACCTTTCCTCATTTATAGGCAGAGGAGAGGTCTTCTCTGTCTCACAGCCCCTGGCCTTCATCCACTCTGGGAGATGTCTCAGCACCCCAGTGACCTATGCAGTTGAGCGCAGGGGTTAGCTGTGGGGTTTGCGTGACTACCACTGTGTACAAAACTGGAGTATATGCCTTTTAAATTACTTTTTTTTTTTTTTTTTTTTTCCAATCTGACTCATGCTTGGTGAAAAAAAAGAAACACCCACCTATAAGCATCAGCTCCTCATCTCATAAGAGTTAGTTTGAGATAGATGCTTTTTACTGCTGTCATGTTAGGACCAGAAATCATGGCACAACAGCAGAGGATGTGGCCCACAGCTAAAATTGCAGTGAAAGATGGCTTTTTTTCTCAACTTGGAATACTTTTCATAAACAAACCCTAAACATGAACCACCAAAAATAGTGTGTATGAGTTTGCAGTTCAATTGGAAGAATATCCACACGGTAGGAAGAGAAAATGAATTATCTCTTCAAAATTCTAATTCAGATGTAATCATGACAGCTGCTAAATTAACCTGGAAAGACAGTAAAGCCAGAAGGGAAAAGGAAAAGGAAAAGGAAAAGGAAAAGGAAAAGGAAAAGGAAAAGGAAAAGGAAAAGGAAAAGGGAAAAAGAGAAAGGAAAAAAGAAAAAGAGAAAGAAAAAGAAAAAAAAGAAAAAGAAAAAAAGAAAAAGAAAAAGAAAAAGAAAAAGAAAAAGAAAAAGAAAAAGAAAAAGAAAAAGAAAAAGAAAAAGAAAGAAAGAAAAAGAAAAAAAGAGAAAACATGTTGCATAAACTATGCAGCTGAAAGAATGACAGCTAACAGCCCTGGTTGGTTAATCTCATTGCTCCATATCAGTCAGCAATGCACTTACGTGTGAGTTTCAAAGCCTGCTTCCCAGGAAAGGGATATTCTCTCCTCTCTACTTTCAATCCCAGAGCAAAGATCTGAATTATGCCCATTCAGTGAACTCAGGATATGATAAATAAATAGTTAGAAAGCTCTAGATATTTTATGCTGATCTTTCTCTTTCTAAGGACAAAGTAACCAGGTTTAAATGCTCTCTAAATATGAAATGACTGGGGAAGCTCACAGCATTTATACCAAGAAGTGGACAGGCTAATTGACTATAGAGACTAAACCACGAAGCCTTTAACAAATGGATTGCATGAATCATATTCCTGACAATAGCTGCTTGAGGTTTTATACCTGCCAGCCCAGCACATTTTCCCTTCTCCCTGAAGGAGCTTTAAGCAGAAATGAATAGACAATAAGCCCCTTCCTAGCCATACAGAACCAAGCCAGCGCCTGAAATAAAGGTGAAAATTAAGCCCACTTGGTTTCTTTCTTGGTATCACTAGGGCATATATTTTCCTTCTTCAGCATTTTGTATAGTCATCTCACTCTTTCTCAAACACAAATGTTTGCAAGTCATAATGTTTGGATACAAGCTTAAATATATTTAAAAAACCTGGAGGGGAGGAGGAAAGCTAAGAAGGACTAATTGTTAAGTGCCATTAACTTGTTTCTATCAGCCATACAGTTTGGATGTTTTCCTTTAGTTCCAACACAATGCCATTTTTAAATTATCTTACTTTATTTCTTCGGTATTAGTCATCACTTGCGGTACAATTGTATGGGTGCACTGCATTTTACAGCTTCCTAGAAGATAGATCCCTACCCAGAGGACAGCACAGTACACTGGAATTCAACTGCACACACAAGCAAAAAATAGAGTACACATAGCCTCCGAGAAATGATTCACAAATAAGCTAAGCTAAAATGAGTATTTAGGTAAAGAAGGGACACGAAGAGTGCAATTTCAGAGTAAATGAAGACAGCAAAGAAGTGGGCGTAAAATTAAACTGAAGCAGAGCTGTAGGTGACACTGTGGAATTTTGCTGAGAATGGAGAGCTTAAATGTAATGCAGTAAGTCACCAGCATTGATGAAGCACTTTAAAGCAGACTTTTTGCAATGCAGAGAAAAGTAATGATACCACTTCTGCCATGGGCTTCGAAGGCTGGACTTCTTCAAAAACATTCCCGTAGAGATGTTGTTGTGGTTGGTCCAAAATAGAAACAAATATGCTGGCAGTCTTCTTGTCAGTTCAGATTTTTTCAGGTCACCTGATTTTCTTTTCTTTTTTTTTCTTTTTTTTTTTTTTTTAAATTGCCTTCTTTTTTAGCAAGTATTCTTGGTTTCATAATGTTGTGTATCCAAATAACATATTCACAGCTTTACTCCCAATGAAGTGATCCACTGCATATCATACTAGGCTAGATCCAAAAGTAAATATACTGTGTGAAGCACCAATCCTATTTTGTGTAACTGCGCCACATTTGTTGAGAAAATTCCTGCTGTGTAAACCTCCTTATAACTTGTCACATGAAAGATTCAGATTCAAGTTCCATCTTTGCCTGACTTTCAGGAGCAGAAACAAGTGTCTGCTTTACTGTTCAGGAATCCACAGAGTCAAAATGGAGCAGCTCTTTTTCTTCTGTGGTATCACCAACAGACGGTCTATCAAATATTTACAGTTCTAAAGCAATTGAAGCTACTGCCAAGTGCTTTTTTTACTAAAATACCCTTTATAATATATTATTGAACCATCTCTAAAAGCCAAGCACATAATTAAACCCTTTACATTGGTACAATATGTCTGTTCAGTCCTTAAGTCTTCTTTTAAGATGTGATATACATCCTAGCAGCTACATGAAAGATTCAAAGGCTATGGTTCCATTTACAGCACAGACTGCTTGTTATTTAATCTCCCATCACTAAGACAACTGTCCTCCTGGAAATAAGGAAAAATATGTTATCATTAAATACCAGTTTTATAGTCATGTTGTTAAATAGTTGAACAGCCTGGCTGTCACAAAGGAGTAATTATGTATAGATATGAAACTCTGTGTAACATTTTTTTATCCAAATATTGAAGGAAGAAGTGAAAGGAATAATTTTACTTGTTTTCATGATTAAAATTTCTGAGAACCCATCATATGGTAGGACTGAAGAGCAGCAATTAACAATGCTTAAAGTGACAAAAGAAATTGCATTTACAAACTCAAACAAATGCAACCATATATCTGTAGTTCTGATAATGCACTTTTACATACACTTTACCTGCAGTCCATAAATGCCACAGTTTAGTGCATGATTTATAAAAGGGTGTCAATAATATAATATGATGTCAGTATTTTTCAATACAATTTATTTCAAAGCTATGCAAATAGTAAAGTGATAGTCATGAATGTGTTTTAAGTAAGTCTGGCCAGGACATAAAATCAGGAAGAACTGGAAATATTGTGGAAAAATTCAAACTAACAATTCTACAACCACATCACTCCATTGAGATCTAGGCAACCAAACTTTCCACAGATCTATCACTATCGCATATACAAACCTGCATTTGCCAGTAGTATGAAAATTAAGTTTTCTAGAGGCTGCTTCAACTGGTAGGTGGTACCAATATGTATTTTCTTTTCATTAATTTCTTATATTTTGCATAACTGCAATGACACTGTTGCCTTCCCTTGGATTTCTGCTTGTTATTTTGCTTTGCTTTCCTCCTCAGACTTGGCTGTCAGTTCACTTAGCTTTATCTTATACAAACAAAATATATACATTTCAGTTCAGGAAAAAAGATTGCATGGATTAGATAAAATATCACATTTAGCTTTCCTGTAATTTCTTCTGACTGTAAAAGTGATTCATCCACATGCAAAAGAGATAGAAACACCCTGACTGCTGTTCTCATTCTGTCCTAGAAATAAGGCCCAACTGAGATCTAATGAATTACACTACTGAAAAAAAGAAAGGTCAAGCAAGATGAGAAAATGCATTTCAAATAAATATGCCAGTTTTACACCATTTCTGTTGTGTAGACAAGATTTAATTGATCTCTAAATGCAACAACAAACCAATATACACTAGAAATTCAACTCTTGATTATACTTATAGGGTTTCACCAGGATTTTTCTCATGAAAGTATGGACTTTAGAGCTCTCTTTTCTGAAAGGTTTTTAGAGCTCTGTTTTCCAAAAATACTCTGGTCACTGCCCTTGAAGGAATAGTGATTGAAAAAGGACAAGAATAATTATCCTAAAGTGTATAGCTCTAGCTAGAACAGTTACCTGTAGCTTAAAGCCAGCCATGTAGAGTTCATCTGGGAAGAAAGCAAGCACCTTTTGCTGAGCAGCTGAGACAGGCTAATGCTACAGGCTTGTTCAAGGGGTAGCCTCCTACATAAAGAGACTACACTGAGTTGCCTAGGATAGGAAACTTGCTTTGCTTGCTGTTACTTATGCATTCTTGTTTTCTGAAGAATAAAAAGTCATCAAAGGCTAGAGCTTGAAATAAATTCAGAGACGCATTGGTTCTTCTGTGGCCTAGTAACATAGTGCCCCAGTTTACAGTGTTAAAGCCAAAAATAGAGTAAAATAGATAAATACATAAATAATAATAATAAAAAGAAAGTTGTAGAATCTTGTAGTGGATAATATTCATATTATCCACTCATCATATCATATTCACTCCATTCTTGTAGTGGATAATAAATCTAAATATTTCACAAGTGGAAGTAATAACAGTGGAGAGTCCAGAGAGGTTAAGATTAGAGGTCTGAATAGAGACACTTTTAGGAAGATTTTGGAAGAACAAAGGGTTGAGGTTGACCTCTGGGAATAATATGGGGGAAGGAATAGTCAGAAAAAGCCAGTTTGTTCTTCTCTGCATCCTAATAAGTCAAACAGCTCTCACCTCATTTGCACACCAATTGTGTTATGACATTCCTACGAAGTTTTTGACAGCTTCATAAGACATGTGCAGATTAGAAATGTAAAGTCACTCCTTCAGCAATTATACAGCACATATATTGACTTCTGCAGGAACTGGTCCTGTGAAGAGTCGTATTTTCTGTTTTAAAATGGAGTAGAACCATTTTGAAGTCAAAGAAGACATTGTCTGCTCTGTAACAAGCTCTTTCTGTGTCATAGTGATTTATCTCATCTGCCACATGCAACATTAATTTCAGCCCAAATTAAAGACTTTTTTTTCTCACTGTTTTAATTAATTTGATCATCTTTCATCTTAGCTATTTGTTTCAGAAGTTGGGGCTTTGCCCACAATTGTTTGAAGTGTCACTTCTGCTTATAAAACAGTACATTTGATTCTTTTTTGCCCATGGGTCAAAATTTGGGGGGAAGGAGGTGTCTCCTCTCACCAATTTAAAAGTGCAATGTGTCAGTTGCTTAGGGCGTTCATTTACCTTTGGGCGCTCATTCTCATCACTAGCTATAAAGGCATTGCTGCATTGCTCATAGGCTTGTCTATTTTTAGAAGGATATTGACAGCTTGAAGGCTCTTCAGGGGAAAATACATATCCAGAAAGCAATGTTAAATATGAATGCATCCTTTCTGACTTCACAAGTTTGCCATGCTTTTGGCACCTACACAGCTTGCTCTGGTACACAGACAGCTATGGCTCATCCAGTCCTTGGAAAGAGAGCTGGAAAATGTATTAATAATAATATGGGTATCTTTATTTTCTGTTGAATTTCCTCCCTACTTGCCTGCGTACTATAAGTAATTTCACATTGGTCAGTGAATACCGGTGCCAGATTTCTGAGCTAAGCTTTCTGGGTTATAGTGCAACTTTAAAAAAAAAAACAAACCGACAACCACAACCCCAAACCCACACTAAAACTGGGGATTGCAAAAAGAAGATATGGGTTTTTTGATCTAATGGCATAGGACATGACTTTCACAAACTTTCTCCTCCACCAGGGTCTTTTCATCTTTAAACTGTAATATTCTATTTTAAAGAGAAATAGGTATATGCTGTTTAAGAAGCAAAACAATTAAAAATATTACATGGTTTTTTATAGTAGGGACAAGAAACAAGAGTTTTAAAAAGGGTTTCATTTCTGGGGTTCATTTTGATTTAGTCACAGAGCTGATCAAAACAAAAATGACATCATTGGCAAATATTTTCTGTAATTTCTCAAGTTGTTTTGAGGGGGAAAAAAAGCTGCTGGTCTTTTCTTAAACTGAATTTATGAGATGACATTTTGAAGAAAATATCAAAAATGTTTCTGTGATTTACCTGAGTTTTAGTCACTCATATCTGTGTTAAATTACAGCAGCAGGATCACTGCCAAAAGTTTATCTTCCTCCTTACTACAGCATTTCCTCAGTTCAGGCAGCCATTTTCAGCTGGCTGAATTAAAACCAAAATCATTAAAGTATTTCTGAAATCTCTGAAGAACATCAGGACTGTACTCTCTTCTATTTCTGATCAGATAATTTATGTCTGTTTACGAGTCTGTAAGATACTGTGATAATGCTGACACTGGATGCACCTGCCACCTCTACCTTCCTAATATTTGGCAATCAAGTAACTAAGGTGCCTACAAGACCAAATAAAAAGTAGTGATAGAGCTTCTCATGTATAAATCCACAAACAGCCAATAATAGCAAAAGAAAACCTGTTTGTAAGGTTGGGGGAGGAGGGAGGGAAGTAAATTATGGAAAACAAGTTGTAGGAGTTTCAATATTTGTAATCATATGGATGCAATATGAATGAGGTTCGGTATGAAGGAACACTCCCTTCGGGCACTGAAGTGCTATGGAGAAGTAGTCCTCTTAGGCACTGATTTGGTAACCAACATGGAAATTATATGCTTTCCTTGCATTAGACGTACTTTCAAGCACAGCAGGATTAAATCACTGCCTGACATGTCCTTTTCTTTCCAGTTTCTCAGGCCAGCTGAGTTCCTTTATTCACAAGCAGCACAAGTTGCACAGGCAGCAACCAGAGCTGTAAGTACCGCAGACCTGGCCACATGCACTGCTCATTTCTGGGAACATTCTTTCTGCTGGCAGCAACACTTCTGCCTCTTATCCTAGACAGCGAGAAAAAAATGGCTTGCTTATACAGAAATGTAAGTTAAGTCGTAGACCTATCTTTCCCATTCAGTATTTGCCTGCTGGTGGACATATTCCAGTTTTATAGCAAGCATGCTCCTATTAGAGGTTATTTAATGCTGTGTATGCACTTTGAAATTAGAAGAAAAAAACTAGATGTCTGTAAAGAGAATTGAAGAGAATTTTTTAGAAAAAGTTGTCTTTGACTGATATTTAAATATCAGTTTTAAAAATTCATGTGATTTGACTCATTAAAGAAAAAAGCTACAGTCAAAGACATTACTCAGCCAAGACGTCAGCAAGTATTGTCGTTTGGGCCAGACTGGCCACTGAAATGAACAGGCCATTTTATAAAACTTAGAATGCTCAGTTGAAATGTAAAGATTTATAGAAAATAATTATGTACTCAGTTATTTTCTGTATTTTGCTGCTACCGTTTGACATACCAAAGAGCTATGTGTTGGAAAAAACAAAAAATTGTTTAATGAAAATTGAATTTTTTAAGAAAGTGATTGAAACAGAGATATTCTCACAAAACATATTATCAAGTTTTAGACCACCTCTATAAGATGTTTTAAATATGTGTTTCACCAGCATGAATAGCATTTGAACAATTTATATCAGCCAAACACACAACCAGCGTTTTGTGATCTAGGCTGCTCCCCTGTGATTGGAAGAATCTTTCAAAAGACTTGGAATTTTTATTAGTGGTTTTGGATGAGCATTTTTTAACTGTTCCTCATAATTGTAGGGGCAGGCAAGACCATTTCTTCTAAATGAAATTATGTATCTGGGAAATTAACTGGTATGTCACTTCCTGTTCAGAGTCTTCTATAATATGAGGTGGAAATCAGGTTCAGGACAGCTGATTTTCAACTGGCAGCTTCTTTGCTGTGGTATGATTTCCCCTGAAGAGTGATGACTCTAGAAAAATGTTAGGCAGAGGCAACACACATCACATCACTGGAATGACTGTGAATGAGAAGAAACAGACTGCTGTATTAACAATAGACATCCACTTTTATACAATGAGAAAGTATAACCAGTTTGTCACTAATCTTATCATCTGATAAACCAGTTTTTTAGGAATCAGAGGGAGTATAAGCTCCTTTATGCAGATCATATTCAAATAAATCTGTTGAACTTTAATATCACTATTGCTTAATCCCCATGTCATTGTAGTGTTGACAGATAAGGCTTTGAGTGATTGTACTGGCTGTAAACAGCAGAATTACCACAGATGGCAACAGGCACTTTGATTTCTTTGGTGCTTTGAGACCTTCTTGTTCAAGGGCTGCATTATGGGTTTCATTTTATGCATTTCTTCTATTGTTTTTTACTTGGAAGAAAATTGAATTATTAACAGGATGAGAAAGAAGGGTCATTAGAGGATATGAAATGATTAAAGAACATATTTCTCCTAAGTGAATTGTACTTTTAATTATAAAACAGCTAGTTCAAAAAGATCAGTCACTTCTTTCATTTAACTCTATTATGATATTTTTATAGTCTTAGGAATACAATGCTCTGAGATAATCTGTACAGGTCATTTAACTCCTTTGAACACATGACAATAAAATTTATATATTCAATGTGTACTTGAACAGTCTGTCTAGATTCCCTCTTCCTTTTCCTTCTCAGCCACATGCCAGTATATTTTGGAGGACACAGACATGCTTGATTTATCTATGAAGAACACATGCCTGTTTTCAAAGTAGGCTTTGATTGTCACATAGTTTCATCTGCCTCATAATGTCAAGCAAAAAGATAGAAAGACTCGCTTTCACTGGGCTTCAGGTAAGAGCTAGAGAATAGCAGATACATCAGCTAGGTGTTTAAGACCAAATAGGTCTCTAACGGAAGGTGTTACCTTTATGTAACACTTAAACCCTGATTTTCAAAAGTCCTGATGAGGCTGGGCTACCAGAGAAACCCCAGCAACTTTGGAAGTTCAGCTGTCCCTGAGAAGCACAGGATCATTGGCTTAAATTGAGGCCCCAAACAGCGATGTGCCTCAAACCAGTGAACTCTTCAGAATGGCACTTTCTAAATCTGGATTATCAATTGCAGATGATTAACACTGCAATTAAACAAGAAATTACCTACATAACAAGCAGAAGACAGGGTCATGATGGTGGTTAGCGTAAACAATTGTAGATAATCATTCATACAAATACTATGTTTCTGGAAAAAACTTCAGTATACCATAGAGTGCCTTTGTCCTGTAAAAGGATCAGGTGTACCTGGGTCATGGCTGACAAATTTTTCTTAATCTATTCTATAAACTTTTAAAGAGATTTAGCAACATTTCCATGTCACCTCTTCCAGAGTTTCACTCTAATTTTTTTAGAGTCTTTTCCCAATACTTATTCTAATTACAATTTGTTGCAAATTCAGCCCAATTTCTTCCAGTCCCATACCCAGCAAACAACTGATGTCTGTTCTCTTTCTAAGAGCCTCTTACATACTGGAAGACTACGAGAGAATAAAATACTTGATGTGTTAGAAGATGCACTTTGTCTAAGCTTGCTGAAAACATCTCATAATCTTGCAGCTGGAATGAAAACTAGTCTAGTTATTACCATTACTTGAGCATACAGACCTGCTTCATAGCCAAATAGGTCACCATGATAGAAAAGAAGGAATTCTTATAAGAACTGCTGGTACATTTATATGTATGTGTATCTATACCCACATATATGTGTAATATATACACACATATGTATTTTTTATCTATACATATACACTTCTAAGACAGAACTTGCAAAAACAGAGCAATATAAAAGGAATGCTCAATAGAGCTAACATGATCTGCCAGATCAACTACCACCAGTGAAGACTTTGTAAGACCTATAAACTGAACATGTTGGGGAATGGATGTAACAGGACATAGATCTGTTGGAGAGGGTCCAGAGGAGGGCCATGAAGGTGATCAGAGGGCTGGAGCACCTCTCCTATGAAGACAGGCTGAGAAAGTTGGGATTGCTCAGCCTGGAGAAGAGAAGGCTCCAGGGAGACCTTATAGCAGCCTTCCAGTATCTGAAAGGGGCCTACAGGAAAGCTGGAGGGGGACTTTTTACAAGGGCATGTAGTGACAGGACAAGGAGTAATGGCTTCAAACTAGAAGAATGTAGATTCAGATTAGCTCTCAGGAAGAAATTTTTCACTGTGAGGGTGGTGAGACACTGGAACAGGTTACCCAGGGAAGTTGTGGACGCCCCATCCCTGGAAGTGTTCAAGGCCAGGATGGAGGAGGCTTTGAGCAATCTTGTCTAGTGGGAGGTGTCCCTGCCCATGGCAAGGGGGTTGGAACTAGATGATCGTTAAGGTCCCTTCCAACCTAAACCATTCCATGACTTTATGATTTAAAGAAAGATAAGTAATTTGGCTTAAATTGAATGAAATTCTACAGAGGGCTTTCCATGCAATAAAAGAAAAACTTCGGAAATCCGCCAGCCATTCAATCTGTTTCCACCTTTTTTTTAGTGGGAGAGTTGTTTTAGGCACAATATGATTGGTTTATTTTTGTATCAGATGAAATAATAATCATAACAGAGGAAGTTGTATGAAGAAGCTGGCCATAGGTTGATGAATAATTAAGCTCCTAGCACATAATCTTTCACTGCTGATGTTCACAGAGGAAAATAGTGATGAGAATAATGCAGTTTTATAGATCAGGAAATAAGGTGATCACTCCCAGGAGAAGTAAATGCGCCTAGAGAAAGGAAAGGAGCAGCTCTTATCTAAGAAGGGAGAGCAAGTGTACTGAAAGACATGGGAGCTAATCCTGATGTATATGGCAGTCCCTGTAAGAGCAAGGCTAACCGTCAGAGGACTAGCCAGAAATAAAAAGTTAGATGATCTACCTTTGGTATTTGAGATGAATGGAAGTGAAAATAAGGCATGTTCTGGGCTATCTAAATAGGAAGCGGATGGACCAGGTATACTTACTTTTCCTTTGTAGCACACAATTTCCGCAACTGGCACTGACTGAAGAAAAATCCCTGGTTACAATCTTCTGCAAGTACAGCAAGGACAATCCCCCTTCAGTGCTGTTCATTGAGGATGGAGCCCTATTCATTAAACTGCTTGTGAAAAGAGAGCCAGGGAGGTCCTTTTTAACTTTGAGAAAAGTGAATTTGCTAACTAAAACAGCTTCACAGAGAACAGCATTATTCATATATTTATCAGCAAAATAAATCTTTGTTCCAGCCAAATTTTGGTGTTTTTTAAATGAAGAAAAACATTATATTAAGGCTATTTTTCTTCCTCAGAAGCATTTTAATCGTGAAATCATCATAATTTTTAAATAGATACAATGATTCCATTCTGTCCAAAGGAAAGGATTTATTGAGTTTAAGTTTAAATACAATGCATTATTTTTCTCGTTAAAAAAGGAAGGGGAGTATTTTCCTTTTGGCTTGACTTCAGCTATTTTTATAGAAGATCAGTTTCTCATTTAGCAGTGAATAGAAAATCCTGTTATTTTATTCCCATATAAGTTTGAGTCTACAAGCTGAAAGCAATTTCTTCAAGGTTACAGGATAGAAGTCCTCTTCTCTGCACCTCTGATAATCTGAAAATACGAGAAAGAGCTCTTGTAGTCCTGTAGGGAGCAATGGCTAAGGAAAGATTTAAAAGTGCAAAATAAAAAGAATAAAACTGGACTCATTTTGTCCTGTTTCAGTTCAGTACAAGGAGAAAAGAAGTGAAACCCTGGAAAAAGCAGTAATGCAATGATAATTGTAAAGAGGAAGTTTGCCACACTTTTTTCTCAAGATACAGATTGAATTGCATGTGATCTTCTATGTGGGTTGACTGACAGTTTCAAGGATGATGAAGCCTGAAGGAATCAGGGAATTCAAAACAAGATTGTTTCTAGCCACATCGTCTCACCACATCCGAATGACATAGTACTAACAATCAGTTATTTTTGAATCTATTTATATATTAACTGCCCAATAAAAAATGATTAGCTTACATCACCTGCAATAATGTATGTATTATGAGAATTTAATTTAGAATATATTTGAAAAGACTGACCACTCTTGACAAGAGTAGATAACATTGTTTCACCTCAAAATCATTGATAAATCTGCCTGTTCTTTGATTTTGAAGGTAAAGGTAGGGCTCCAAATGTTATCACAACTAACAAGTTAACTATAGGATTTTGCCACAGATTTATTTTCATATTCTTCACACATATCTGGCAACCCCATTGCCTTCACTGAGATCATAGGCTGTAGCTGCTAGAGAACTTGGCCTATGAGGCATAAACATGAACTCAAGGGGAATGAGTTTGGGAGGTTTTTTTTACTTCCTTTTACAAAACATATTGTTGTCACTTACAGGCCAAAACCACCCAGCTTTATTGAACAGATGTGAAAAAACAGCTATTCTTTTGTCCTGTATAGCTACTTACACCAGGACTAAACACAGGTGAAGTGAGGATAAATTACTGGTTTTCAGATTTATTGGTGTTTATGCTTACTTTACACTCACTTTGTGTGGCTGTGCGCAAATGAAAAAAGAAGTGCCTGATTATGTCCCAGCTCTGGAAACACATTGGCTTTTCTGCAACTTCAACACTGTAATGTGGTTATCTGAAATCAAATATATGTGCCATTGACTGGTGGCTTGGTGCCTTAGATAGCTGAAGGTAACTGAAATTGCCTAACTACAGTTTTCACCAATGGTAAATGTCCTTATGATTAGGTGAGAACTCTACTATAAATGGGTTTATTTCAAATACCTTTCAGGAATTGATTTGGTCATCTTTTCCCATTGCTTTCACACTTTCATTGCAAACATTACTTTTGAGACTAGGTAAAAAATAATTAGAAGGTGTTTATTCAAAGATACTGGTAAATAGACTCCAGGTTAGTAGTAAATAGAAACAAAAACATTCTTTTTCAGAAGATTTGATATTTATAAAGCTGCTACTTTTCAGTTTTGCAAAGTTTTTAAAGAGTACTTTAACTCAGTTAACAGCTTGGCCAACAGCAGTCTCTCTAGAATACTAATTTGTTTTGCTTAAATGGCTTATAAACACCTGATTCCAACTTTAGAAACTAATTAGTGAGCTAGAGATTTTACATGAAATGGGCAATTTTTTGATATCCAAAACCGTGGTGAATCTAAATGCCAACATTTTTTCTAATTATGAAAAACACAAAGGGATGTCATCGGGTTAGAAAGCATATTGTGTCTTAAACTGAGATAAAATGACAGGCAGTGTATCATTCAGCTACATATTTGCTTATTTAATAACAACAGAAAAAACTCATGATTAGTTCTATTTACCAGAACTGAAGAGTTCAGGGATTAAGAAGGAAAAAAGTTCTCACTTGGTTTTAATAGAAATAGTTTTCTAAAGATAATCCTGGACCAACGCCATCGCTCTCCCTTGAGTGTGAAGTGAGGGAGGGTAATTGAAGTCAGGAGCCCTCTTTTCATCAGGCTGCCAGTGTCCTGCAGGGCAGGATTTGACCCCAGGGACCTACCATGGCACTCATCCACACCCAGGCCTGGGTGTTCACATAAACCAGTAACTTACTTCAGCCAGTCTCCTGTGGCCACCCTGCAAACATGTTGCTCCTCCTCCAGCTGGCTGGCATGGGCGAATAAAACCCTACACTAAAGTCACTGCTCCTGCTCCTGTTATACAGTGCTTGGACCTGCTCCTGCTCCACCTTCGTTTGGTTGCAAGCTCTGATCTATGTGGGGTTCTCCTGTCTCAATGACCACTTTTCAGTTTGTCCTTCAGACTTTCTTTTGACGCACTGCTGTGTCACCCGTACTTCCATTTTTGTCATCAAATTGAGTGGTTGGTTCAGAACAATTTTCCTCTGTCTCAGAGAGTTAACTCCTTTCATGATCTTCTGACAGCATGACTTATCACCAATACTTGTTAAAAAAAGAAATTGTGCAGGAAGGAGTATTGAAGATTTTTTTTTTCTGTTAGGTCTGGTTAAAACAGCAACACACAAAAAAAAAAAGAAAAAAGAAAAAAAGAAAACATCCAGAAGACAAACTGGGATCGTCTTTTATGATCCACAGCTTTTGCCCCTTACAACCTCAGATTTTCTGTGCTGAACAAATTCTGATATGGAATCTATACTGATTCACTACAGTCTGAATTTCTACTCATCAGTGGTTTCACAGAAATACAGTTTCATTCATGTTGGATTATCTGATGGTACTGACTCATTTTGTGGTGTAATTGGGAAAACTGCTTGTTAATACTGGAGAGAAGTAATTTTTATAAAGCACTTCAGCCGTCTTCCACTGAGGACCTGTTTTAGAACCTGTTAGTGCCTATGGAAGCTTTTTCATTGATTTTGAAAACTGAGATGACTCAGGATGCTAACTCCAACTTTGACAGCTTTTGAGGTTTCAGGAAAAATAGTTTCTTGATGAGGCAAAACCAAAGTTCTCAGACAAAATGAAACTACATCAAAAAGCTGCAGATTTGAAAGGTTAGCTTTAAGCTTTCCTGTTCTTTCTTTCAACAGAAAAGACCAGAGATCCCAGAGCCTCAGTCACTGCCCTTCTTAAACTTCATCAGAACTGACGAATCTCCACAAGTTGCTTCAACTTTGGCAAACAACATAATACTGTGTAATTTTTAAAATATTCTGACTAGCTCAACTTGATACTTTCTGCAGTGCGGCACTTCAGAGTACCCATCATTCTCATGGGATTATCATTAGCCCAGTGCCCCTCTCAGGCTCCCTAGTTGGGAGACATAATAAAACTATGAATGAGGAAGCAGCAAAACATATGGAGAAGGGAAATGAAAATCTCTCCCCTTGGAAAGGCTCTCACGCTAACAAAATGCAAGTTTAAGGAAGGGAGGAAAACTTTATGTCCCTTCCATCAGTTCTTATTTAATATAAATAAATACAAATAATGTAAACATTTTTAGGAATTTTCAGCCCATGGATTCCAGAAGCTGTCTGACCTAGCACTTCTTCTGTGATTTAGAAAGGACTTCTTTTTCAGTTGGGATCAAAACAACCAGATGCTCTGGAAAGTTATTTTTTCATCTTCATTATAGTCTAGTTAAACCAAAAAGCAGAAGAATTGGGGATGCCAATATTCAATATCTGAAAGGCAGTGTTTTTTTATCACAGCTTGGTGCCATTGTCCAGTGAGGATTAAAAAGGTTAAGAATCAGTCTTCAGAAAAAAAAGAGACTAGAGATTTTCCTGATGTTTCTTGTGCCTTTAGGAAATGAGGTTTAACGGTTTTGTACAGTACATTTCTATCAAGTGGCAAAAGAGAAAGAAGGTTGCAAAGACTTTGCAGACTCCAGTAGGTAGGTAGATAGACGAATATATCCTGAATTATGATTTATACTGTAGGAGTCCTGTATGCCTGACACTAGATCTATTCCAAAACATACCTGATATATTACCTCATCAAAGCTTCTGGCGAAAAACCCAGCCCTGACTCTACCTCCAGACACCAAGATGTTCAGACCAAGGGAGAAAAAAATTCAGATTGCTTTCGTAAAATATTTTGTATACTTTTATTAAAAAGAACAACACTCAACTCAGCACCAGGCAGTACTTGTCTCTAAGAAAGACATACCAATAAGATGGTATTGGAGAATTGCCAGGAACACACTGATCTCTATATGTTTATATACACAGGGGGGTAAAGCAAATTTGTTTTCTTTCCTGTCAGTTTTATAGATGTGTGTCTCAAAAAAGAGCATGGTATGATAGGAAGTTTTGTCAGGGAACTGACAAAGGAGTGCTCTAGAAACACTTTCAGTATGTTGATAAGGGCATTGCTGTGAAGTGTTCCTTCACACTACAGAAATGTTTATTGCAACAGTTGGCACAATGTTCCTGAGTTAATATTGAGCAGTTTGAACACAAGCAGTAAGTAAGTATCTCCTCTGTTTAATTTCACCTATCATTCCACAAGGATCACATGCTTGTTCTGAGCTATATATAAGCTTAATTCACTACTACTTGTTTCAGGATGAGATAAATGGCTGTTAGGCACAAAACACAAAAGTAGATTATAAGAAATGAAATTAAGAAGAATTATATAATCAGCTGAAATTGTCACTTCTGTTTCAGAACTTATTCTGCTTCTAGACAGGGTATGAAAAAGAGTGCCAGTCACTCTGTGTAGAAATTTTAAATATGAAAGTGCTATTTCAGGTTTTATTTTGAAGCCTTAACTGCTTTAGCTCCCTTAGGGACAACTTTCTATCAGGTACATGAGCTCATAAATCCTCTGATGGTGAAGCAAATCTGAATGCAGATTTATCTGTTTGTTTTTCTTTACATAACCTTCCACAAATCATACTGTAAAATTAAAGTACACATCTTACTGTAATCAGTTCAAATAAACATGATCACAATATTCCATTGTTCATACATAGCAACCCACCTCGTGCAACCTTGAGGACATGCCAGGCTATGGGCACAATGTGACTGTACCTCACTGAGTAAACAATATGGGATAACCTCTTTGTTGGTGAAATCGTATTATTGTTATAACAACACTGACATAACAGTAACATGAAGAAAAAAACCCAAAGCATCTATTTTATCATCTGACCTACTTAACTGTATGTGGAGAAAATGAAATTGGGACTACAGGCCCCACATTTCTAGTACACTAGTTCCTTCTTATACTGGCAGTGACTGCACCTTTGCAAGATTCTTCTTTAAGACTGGAGCAAACAAGGACATATAGTTTCATTACCTTCTCAGTGGAACTTAACATCTAATTTTGACCTGAGCGCCTCCACTGAGTGCTCAACATTGATCCATGCACAGTTTTGTGCTTGCACTCTAGGAGAGGTCTGCAGACATAATAAACGTGTTCTACCCATGGACCGAGGGTGTCTGTGTTCAGCGTAACTCCCATCTTTGCGTTCCCAGCCAATGAAATACCAAGGGAATGAATCCAAGGAAGCGTGTGGTATCCTGTCAGTGGTATCCCTCTTCAGCACAAAATTGGGGTGTTCATTTCCAAATAGTCCTAAGATTAGGCCTTTGGGAAAACTAGCTCCTGAGGATCAGTGCAGAATGACATGTCTGCAAGCCTGATCTCAGCTTTGTTTTATTAATTTCCTTTAACCTCTATGACATTGTTGTGGTTTAACCCCAGCTGGAAGCTAGGACCATGTAGATACTTGCTAACTCTTCCCCAGTGGGATGGGGGAGAGAATCAGAAGAGTAAAAGTGAGAAAACTCGTGGGGTGAGATGAAGATGGTTTAATAAGCAAATCAAAACAAGGAATTCATTTGATACTTCCCATCGGCAGGCAGGTGTTCAGCCATCTCCAGGAAAGCAGGGCTCCATCACATGTAATGGTTACTTGGGAAGAAAAAACACCATCACTCAAGCATCCCTCCTTTCCTTCTTCCCCCAGCTTTATATGCTGAGCATGATGTCAGAGGGTATGGCATATCACTTTGGTCAGCTGGGGTCAGCTGGGGTCAGCTGTCACAGCTGTGTCCCCTCCCAGCCTTTTGTGCATCCCCAGCCTACTCACTGGCGGGGTGGGGTGCGGAGCAGAAAAGGCCTTAACCCTGTGTGAGCACTGCTTCACAATAAATAAAATCCCTATATTAACACTGTTTCCAGCACAAATCCAAAACAAAGGTATTTCCTCAACAGGCACTATAAGCACAGTATTTTGTGTGACTTCATAAAGATAGGATGATTGGTAAGAAAAATCAGTCGGTCAGGGTTTAGACAAACATTTTACATGAGTTAGATGGCTTTCTCACACTGATCTTTTAAAGTTGCCTCTGTAGTGATCACAGTAACAAGTTCAAGAAGAGCAAAATAAAGCCAAACACGTATTTGCTCTTTAAGCTTTAATAGCACCTTAGCTGCTGTGTGATCTTTATTCCACGCAAATGCAGCTTGTATACAAAAAGCTGCCACCAGTGCCTGAGATGTATGAGATTTACAATGACAGTAAGCAGTTCTACTTTTGTACTCAAGTGTTTCATCTATGTATGAACTATTAGAAGAATATATGGTACTCACTGTCTCATGGCTTGTATCACAAGGATATAATAGGCACTGCATTGTAGCCAGCCAGCAGTGTCATACCTGGGGTAGGCTCTGGTGGCTTTCATAGACAATAACACTAAACATATCTCAATAACCTTGCCTGCAGTCAGGATTTTTCCCTAATGGCAAACAGCAGTGACTAGCTCACTACTTGAACGGTTGATCTGTTAGCCCATCATATTTTGAAATTTCCAAATTTCCTTTTTCTAGCACCTGCGTCAATTCTGCACTCAAGGGCTCTTCAACTATATATTGGAAGAAATCAACTTGGATACAAATTGGAAGAAGGAAGGCTTCTGACTGGCTTCATCATGCCATAGTGATGCTTCCCAAAGCCCCATGTCCATACCAGCAACCTCCTGCTCTATCTGAAGATGTCATCTGAAGATGACAGTTTCCCAAATGCTGGATCTTTTCAGTGTCCCTACAAACTCTGGTAGTAGTTCTGGTTTCTTCTTCTCATCCTCTCAGTGTCTGCTGAGCTGGGTTCCTTTCTGAAGCCCTGAAGATAGTAAGTCATCTGGCACTCCTGGCCCAAATAGCATGACCTCAGAGGGAAGGCAGATTATCCGGTCCACTTACAAAAGCTTCTCTTGCTGTATGCTTTCTGCAATGTAGTCTGTCATCTTGATGAAAAGCAGAGGATCGGGACGAAGGATTATGCTGACAGATTCTGAATGACGTCTCAAAAGTTGGATGTGTATCTACCAGATTAGGACCTACTGCTGTAAGACATGAGGGTTTTATTGGTCCCAAGTTGTAATCTATGGAAGAGAAAATTACTTGAAAATTAGGAAATCTGTTTAACAGTGTTACTTACTAAATATATTTCACTCAGGGCCACAGCTGAAGTGAATCTACCAGATTCAGAATGAGGAATCATAGAGTTTATTGCAGGCTAATGTCACAGAAATCCAGATCTTACTCAAGTGCAAGGAAAAAAGATGCATATCCATACTAATACTTGTGAAAAAGAGCACTAGCTAGTCAGTGCTAGCAAAATCTGTAATCTAAAGACACTGGTATATTGTCCTGGTTTGAGATAAAACAGGACCAATTTTGTTTAGTAACTCTGCTTTCTAACTAGGCCTCTTCTAACTGCTGAAATTAGCAGCATATTGTGCAGAAAACTGCTCTTTCTCAGAGCAATAAACCCCATGTTGTTAGCTGATGCCGAGGCACGGTATGCAGAGAGGTCCTTGTTTATACTTATTGCTATAATGACCAAGGCCAGCCAACTTTGTTATTTGCCCCGTTGGAGGGTTGGAAGTGGAAAAGCATAGAGGGGTCCCACCTGTGTGGTGACTCAAAACTGACCAAACAGTGTATTCCATCCCATCTGCCTCATGCTCAGTATAAAAAAAAGCTGAGGGATCAAAGGGTCAGCCCTGTTGCTCTTCCGCTTGCTTGGGCTCTGGTTTTTCCTGGGGCTCTTGCTCTTGCTGGAGCTCTTGCTTTCTTTCTTCAATGGCCGGTGTTCAAGGAGGACTCCATCGGTTCATCTGCCTTTGATCCCGACCTGTGTGTTCCTGAATCCAGTTCCCTTCCGTCGCCGGGTCCAGCCTGGGACTTCCCCAGTGGCTGCTGGTGACGTGATTGTCATCCCGGGAGCTCGATATGGTTTTGTATATATTTCGTTATTTTCTTTTTGTTATTTTATTATTTATATTTCATTAAAGTAGTTTAGTTCTTACTAAATTACTCTCTCTTCTTCTCTCTGTCCTGCTTGGCGAGGGGAAACATCTGTCGCTCGGCTTGCTTGGGCCAATCTGGCCCAAACCCACTACATATATCTAAATTCAAGGTACAAACTATTAAAAAGTAGCAGTATTTACTTTCCCTGTAAATATCCTAAAGTTATGTGACAAGACTTCCCCTTGCCTTCAGATTAGCCTAAATACTAGGGATAAGCAGTGGTCTCAATGAATAGTTATGGTTTCCTTTAAAATTTTCATAACAAGCCCACATCTGATATTTTAATAGCTTATTACCATTCACAAGCAGCAAGTGTTTAACCTCATACAGTCAGCAGGAAGTCCCTTTTAACACCACAATACTTCATGTCTGTAAACTAGATGCATTAGGGGAAGCCCAGGACGGATGCATTATTCACATGTACTGAAGTGTTATGTCTGAGCATTGAGAATGTTTTACTGCATCAAGATAATAGTCTACAAAAAATAAAATAAAATAAAATCCTTCTTAATATTTAGAGAAAAATCCCTAGGCACAAAGGGAAAGGCTGGCTGGCAAGAGTGTTGAACAACTTTGGACTACTCCCACTTAAATCCTAAGCAGTTCTGTGCCTCCTTCTTTCTTCCTGTACTTTCACTTAATAGCTGCAGGCCTTATTTTAAAGTTTTACAAATTTCCAAGGCTATTTTTTGTCCAAAAAGACTTTGGCAGTCCAGCCATAAATCCTCTCATTCACCTGCTGTGTGACTTTGGTATCCCCAGAACCAAAAAGTGACTTTTAAGCAATAATCATTCACTCCCTATTCTGGCCTTGCACCTGGAGCCACACCTGCTAATAATTCTTGCACAGCCATAGTAACAGCTCTTGAGTTCTCAGCACGTGGAATAACATATGGCCTCACACTTTGTTTCTCAGTGTACAACCAGTATTTCTTTATGGACTTACTACAGTAACTACAATTTCAGTACAGAATGTATCTGCTTTTATGTGTTGATTTTTTTTTTCTTTACATGTGGTGGGTCATTAAAATCATAAACATTTGAATGACCTTTTCACCACACGCTCTATAGTTCCTCTTTGAAGAATAAATTCCAATGATGTTCTTTTAAAAGGAGTTACCAAAGTGATATTAAATCTTTGAAGAAGACTTCCCCCCTTTCAAAGCACTGGCTGATTACATCCCAATGTGACCTTTTTCCCTTCCTTTGAGATACCAGAGGTACATGTAAAAGGGAGCTGTGAAAGTGCATATGCAGAAGGTGGAGAAAAAAAAAAAAGAGGAAAATTAAGATTCTGTATTTTACTAGCCCATGTAGATAAATTTTAGGCAATAAAGTGAAGAGGTTTTCTGGAACAGCTGCAACACATTCCCTGGAGCAGGAAGACTCCTGTCATTACAATGAATTTCATAATGTATGAAACCAGGAATAATGTAAGACAGCAAGCTGAATAAGTACCATGCAGCAATATTGAGAGCATTATATGCAATCTCGCCAATAAGATACATATATTGTAAAAAATGTATTGATTTTGCTTAATAGAAGGCCACTGGAAAAAATCAACCAGGAAATCAACAGCTGGATCTGGGTAAGTTGCTTCCAAAGATCACAGTGGGAAGGGAAGAAGAGGGGGAGGATCCATGGCAACAGCCTCTTTCTGTGCTGCATCTCCCTATATTAGAAAACCATCTTTCCAGTGCTGGGAACTGGTTAATCAAAAGCTATGAAAAAATATTTATAAAACATTTTCATCTCTGGAAAAGAGGATGATGTAAATGTCTGTTTTTCTGTAAAAAATGCTTGCCTCTATCCCCAAGGCGAGGGAGTTGATCCTTGAGCTAAAGGAACACATTACTTAGAGAGGGTCTGTTGGAAACTTAGACCTATCAAGATCACCATGCGTAGACAACCACTGAGCTAAACATGTGAGTAGACAGCTTATTGCATAAAGATTGATTTTCTCTGAAAAGCCTTGGTTTAAATAAATAATACTTGGCTTTAAGAAGGCTGTCTGGTCAGTTTATTAACAACATGTTACTGCTTCTGGAAAGAACAGAAGTGCAAAACAGCACTTAGTCCTGCTGAGACAATCTCAATTAGTGCTGGGCCATTGCAGCCCAGGGCTGTGTGTACGAGTGGGAGAGACACAGTGTTCCCCTCTGAGGGAAAACAACAGACCATGCACCAAGACCTTAGAAAGGAGATCAACAAGTACCAGAGGTGCAGTTAGATTATTAGAAACATTGTCTTGATGAAATTGTTAACAAATGGTGCTCTGCTGGCCTGCATCCTGAGGAACAAGTCACCAGTGGTTGGCAGACTGATGACTATATCAAAGAATATTCACTAGGGTTCTCTCTTGGGTTAGGTAATGAAGAGTGAATGCTCCTGTTAAAATCTGTAAGCAGGACAAAGTGGAGAGCAGAAATCAATATCCACTTTCAGAAGATATCATTAAAATGAAAATGTATCTCCTGACAAGAAGAAACAAACAGGATGGTCTTTGATGGGGACAAGGGTAAGGACCTTCAGTTTGGTGGAAATTATCAGCCACCTCAACAGAGGACTCGAAATCACTGGCTGATAGAAGAACGTGGCTTATTGTCTCTAGTAGATGACAAGCTGAGCATGACTTACTCAAGCTGCTGAGAAATAATGGAAGTCTGTATGGTGAAGCGGAAACCTGAATGTAGACACACAGAAATAATCACACTGTTCTTTCTACTTATGCTCAGCGAGATAAATATGCCCACTCTGGGGCACTGCACGTCTGGAGAGATGTTGATTGAGCTGAGCAGGAAGAAGCCAGAGAAGAACAAAGAGCAGAATCAACAACCACTTGAAGACATCTGAAAGAAGTGTGATTCTTTAGTTTAAACATGGGATGGTTCTGTGGCAATATGCTATGACAGGTTGATGAAGGTAGCGATTATCCACTAAGTGTGGGACAAGTAGGGAGAAGTCTGGAAGAATAGGCTATGTTTTAAGGAACACTTTCTAATGAAGCACTAAGCTGTCATAGGCAGCAATTGAATCTGCAGTAGTGAGGGTTTTTAAGGATATGTCAGAGGGGAAAAAGTGTGTTAGAATAGGGATACTTAATCCTCCCCCAGAAAAAGGTGAAGTAATCCAAATGTAAACGCCAGTTCTATTTTCCATGAGCCTGTGATTTCAAAACCATAGCACTTTTGTTCTGACAAAGCCTTCACTTTCTTCTCAAGCCAGAGGCAAGTGAATGATGGGATCTACTTAGGCATTTCCTTCACACCAAAATGTTGCCAGAGGAATCATTGAGAAACTGAGGACTAGAGCAGGGAGCTCATCAAACTAGAAATGGGTTTTTGGAGAAACACAAACAGAACAAGAAGAAAGAATTCAAGGCACTGTTGCACAAACCCATAAAGCTCAGAGTTTAGCCCCTAAATACTCTGCAGGAACACACTGGTCATGCATCCATCTACTTTTCTCTCTGACTCAAGAGGCGCACAAGAGAAATACATCATGCTATACCAAACATCTTCAGGTAGACTCACATTGAAGGTACTGTGACAATAAGACAGTAGGTCAGCCTGGCCAGGCAACAGCTGCTGTTGGGACCAAGGGTAGCTCTTGAGGAAAGGTGCATCCTGCAGCAAGCAGAGTTCTGGCATCATGCAGAAACAGGCTAATAGCCTGGGGGGTTGAGACCTGGAAAGGTGTGACATTGACTCATTTGCCTATGTGTCTGACAGTCACATGCTTTGAATCTGGACATTTTTTAAAGGTAACATGAACAGTGATTCTCATTTCTCTCTGATTAGCAAAAAACAAAATTATAGGTTTTGACTTGTTGCTTTAAACAAACAATAGAAGTATAAGGAAGTGGTTAATGACACAGCTGTGAGAAAACTAACCAATTGCTGGATGACATATGATTCTGAAATAAAAGAGAATGGACAAAAATGGCAAAAATATTCAAAAAGTGAATTTTAACTTATCTAGAATGCAAATATTCTGGAGTGTTTATTTTTCTAAAATGTAAAGACTGCACATCTGACTTAGGAAAGAAATGGTTTAATTTGGGCTTTCAGTTTTTGGTTTTGGTTTTGGTTTTTTTATTTTACTTTGGAGTGAGCTTTAGTTTTTTCTGCTGGGAAATTTTTGTGATAGGTGATATAGATCTTACTTCAGCATCTTGTTACTCCATTAACAGAGCTAGACCAGGAATACAGTGATGAGTCAAGTTCAGTGTGTAGCAATTTTCTCTTCAAGTAATTTATGAATAGTAGCTAGCTGCTTTCTTGGAAGTCAAAAGGTTTGACGGGCATGTAGTTATCCCCCTCACTGAAAGATGAGTTCTAGAGCAGAGCAATGATGTATGATATGCCTGTTCTTAGAAAGTTAAGAAAAACAAAGTAAGAACAAAAAACTCCATGTCATAGTCCTGTATTCAGATGACCAGGTCATATGTTTGCAGTGAGTCATAAAAGATAGCAGGAAGGAAGTAAATACTCAAGATCAGCATTTTATGCAGATAAGCACAGATCTACATCTAGTGGTTCAAAGAACAAGACTTGGCTCAGATTTCAAAAAAAGCTCTCTCTCATCGGAACAGCTGGTCAGAATATGACATTTGGAGGCTTCTTTTGTAGGAGGCTGATGGCCCACCTCCTGGGGTGTGTAGTCCTCAGCTGAGTCACAAAACCATACAAAACATTAAACTGGTAGCTCCAGGGCAGTCTGTGGGAATTGTTTTGGACTAATTGGTCAATTGAATGTACAAAATTTGTCTCTGTCAGGGTAGGGGTATGCCGTTTTCTCCACAAAGGTAGCGATACTTTGCAAAAATGATTTGCTAAATTGAAAAATGGAGATTTTCATGCAGGGAAACAAAGTCCCTGCAGTTAAACAAAGTTTAAATCCACCTTGTTCTTCATCTTTTACTCAGGCAGTTATGGCCACCTTTTCAAAATATCTTTAGACCTGACATGCTGAGCTTTTGAGAAGTTGGCCTCTGACTTCGGAACTCAAAAAGACGTATCAGTACCTCTGGTGGTGAGTCTGACTGCTAAAATGTTAGTACTGGAGCTCTCGGAGATGGTGCCAAGTAGGAGCATGATTGATTGCTGATGCTTTTTAACGCTGCAAGAAGCAGAATTCTTGAGGTTCGGTAATAGTAACTTTACTGTAGATTTGGTTAAACATTATTTTGTATTCTTCTATAGCTCCCTGCAACCAACTATAACATTTGCACACAAATCATCCCTGCACAGAAGAAATTCAGGAGGAAATCCAGAATAAATAGAGGTGCAGAGATTTTGCAGTTCCAGTACTCTGCCCAGCTTCTGCATCCCCACTCACACACACTATCCTCCATCTCGGTTTCTCTGTAAACATGTCTCGTTACTATGGCAACAGCTACATCAAGTGTTCCTTTCATTAAGTGGTATTTTTGAGCTATGGAACACATTCTGAGCCTGGAACAAACATGCTGCATTACCTGCATTCTTTATAATTTGAGAAAGGGTTGTTCTCAAGAAAAATAGAAACACGGGGGCTTGGACACTGGATTCTTGTTTTAAAACTCTTATCATTAAAGCTGCCCATAAAATTTTTATTGAACCAGTTTCTCAAGGAAATGCTGAATCACTGGCCCCAAGATATCTTCATTCAAGGGAACCTTTGCAACACACAAGGAAGGCTTCAAGAGATCTATGTGGGATATTCATTGGATCCTACAGACCTTGCAAAGGCAGCATCCTGAAAGTCTTGGAAATCCAGGGAGCTTTGAGAAGCTCAGTTGGAGCCACAGTTCCAGGTATAGCCCCAGTCTCTGTTTCTGCAGAACTGGGACTCTGGAACTGTGCATGTGTTCTCAGGGCCTGTGACTCTTACATGGTATGAGTCAGGTCGTGCATGGGAAATGCTAATTCAAGGGAAAACTGGAAAATGACACCTCACTGAACAGGGCTTGGGTTTGTTTTTGTTTGTACTTCACAACTCATGGTTAATTTAGAGCAAGTTTTTGATGGTGTTTTGTTTTGCTTTGTTTTTTTGAGTCCAATTTAAAGACAAATTTTTAAAATAAGCAAAAATATGGACAAGGGAATTGAGATGTTTTGGGAAGCTCCTGGAGGATTGTTTTGTGCAAGAGCAAATGGGGAAAAGAGAGAGTAAAGATTGTTTCTGTATCCATCTGACCTAATAGGAGCTACACAGAGTGATCTGCCTTCACAACCATGCTACTTCTTCTGTCTGAATGGAGGTTATGCCTCTGCTCAGGATCACAAAGTGAGTATGTACAACTCAAGGTCATCTGGGAAATGGGGAACACTGCAAAGAAGGCTCCAGAACAGATTTGTCTTATTTGTGCTCTAAGTCTGCTTCAATCACTCTTTGGCCCTATCCACTGCATCTGCCCACCAAGGATTTCAACAACCTTCACAAGCAAGAGTGTAGTGTGCAACTGCCTGCTCCTCCTTAGCGCTCACTCCTCCAAGGGACTCTCTTTCTCATCCACACAGTGAAGCAGCTTTGATATCATGTTTATTTCCCAGTTATCAGTATAAACCACACTAGGTCTAATGCAAATTTATGTTGGCTGGCATTAATTGCACTGCTATGATTTCATTCTTTAAAAAATCAACCTTGTATCAGATTAGTCCTGCCACTTTTAGCCAGTGCCATGATGTTCTTCCAGTCCTCTGAAGTACATCTGTAGCTCTAAGATTTTTTTATCTGAAATTTAACAAATCGGAGCTCTCCCAGAAAATTCTTGTGGAATGCCACATGTATTTTTTTTCCAGTTGATAGTATACATCTAAGTTACTTAGGAATGATAAAACATTCTCCTTGTTTATGTGGTAAAAGTAGAGCTGACAGAAGTTTCGTAAGAAATTGTTACCTTGGACGTGCTAATTTGTTGAAACATAAATGATGCCATGCTGGGAGTATTTACTTGAAATATCAGACACCTTATCTGAGCTTTTTATTTTCCCTGATTTCCTCCTTATCAGATTCACTTCTTACTTCCATGACTCTGGAAAATTAGTTAATTTGAAGGAAGTGTCTATTCTGGAGAAACACTGTCTTCTACTCTTCCTTTCTGAGACTGATCAAGTAAGGGTCTCCATCAGCCTACCCACTCCAAGTCCTGTGTCCTTCTGTACCCTTTACTTCCATTTTGCCTTCATTCTTCTTGTGTAAAATGAGTGAAACTAATGTGCCACAGTAACACCCTATTCACCCTGTTTGTTAGATTTTTGCATGTACCTGCTGTTTCTGTCTGTCTCAGATGTAAGCTCTTAGGGAAAGAAAATAATTACCATTTCATTTTGCCAAAATGCCTAGCACAGTGATAGATTGCTACTTATCTGAGACGCATCCTATTCCTTTCCATTTTCTCAGAATATGAATATATACAGAAATTTGCTTGCTTTGGTAGGTTTTTAAGAAACAAACATAATGGTGACAAACATAATGATTATGATGTTGACAACAATAATAATAACTATAACAATATCAGACTTTAAATGGAGATTTTTCACATTCAACTCAAATGAATCTTCCTGTTAAATTTTAGTAATGCCAATTTTACTGCAGCCCAAAGAAAACTTATAACCCTATAAACATGTCTTGGACTCCTCCCATTGATTTTTCATTTTTTCATTCACTGTTGCATCATTGCAGTGCTGGGTTCAGTTGCTCACATCTGTCTCCTTACTCCTATAATGACACTTCTGTCTGCTCCAGCTAAGTCTTAGTTTCCACCTGACAATATTATTTTTCTTTCTACACTTTCTTTCAGATTCTCTCCCCATTTTTCCATAAAACTAATATCTGCAACTTCACATGCCTTCTATGGGGCGTCTCTACCATTTTCTGACCTTTTTTTTCTCATTTTGCTCTCACTTTCCCTCAGCTCCTTTACAAAATCCTTGAAGTTTTGACTATGGGTGTTGCTCCAAGTGCTGCCATAGGTCTCAATGTGTGTCAACACATATAGAAGGTTTTCAAATCGCTTCACATTTCTGAAAAGTCTTTCATTTTCTCTAATACACAATTTCAGGCCAGTGAAAAAACACACCTCTTTTATGTTTTCTTTGTTTTCTTCTTTACATGTTCTTCAATAGCATTGTGCTCTGGTCCTAAGAGAAAGATTTGTCTGCAGCTGATTTACTAAGTCTTTTAAAATATTTTTATAATTAAAACAAAGTAGAATATATCTTGGATCTCTTTTTTCTTTGAGGTGCAGTTCCCCCAATACTCTCCCTTACTGTTTTATTACCTGTTCTTTACCTTTCAGTTTCTGCATCTTTTACTTTGAGATGAGGTATTCTGAGAGATTTCATTTTCCCAGGTACTACAAAACACATACTTTTACAAGGCTAAAACATATATCTTCTGCAGTAGTGTCAGCAAAGTTAAGTCTTCAAATGCCAGACAACTCTCCTACTGTCTGGAAGAAGAAGATTTCATGCCCACCTTCAATCACAGCAGTAGTGTTCTCTTTTTCTATATTTATTATTTTTATTCTTGGCTGAGGATTCATGACAGCTGAGTTCTCTGTCAGCCACAAGACACACAAACACTTGGACGTTGTGACACCTAGCACCATCCTGGCCTACAGCTAGGTGACTAGAAAAAACAGCAGGATCTATGGAGGTCTGGAGAGGTTTTACACAGTTTTACACATGCACAAGAGAAGCATATTTCCAGAAAAGGAATCTTTTAGATGGAAACCGATAGAAGGCTACTTTTGGAATTAAGCTTCTGTAGGTTACCTGTGAACACTAAGGTACCAGTGAGACACCACTGCAGCTTTCTGAATCTCACCCACACTACAGGTTATTATCTCTGTGCACAACTGTGCACAGGAAATGGGCATTAAGGACTTGATTCAACATTTCATTGAATCAGTTGAAGAGTCTGTTGACTCAACTGGGAATGAATCAGGGCCCGATTTACCTATTTGTGGAAACATGACCTTACTAATTCATTATTTTCACCATTATTTTATGATTAATAAACCTGAAATATATGTATTATGGGGAGTTTTGAATAAATCTCCTCAGATAACTGATCAGAAAATAAAAAGACCTAATGTCTTATCAGCAAGCTTCTCAAATCTATTGCTTGAATAGATTAAGCACTAAAGCATGAGGAAAAATATCTTTTGACTTGCTTTGAAAATGGATTAATGAAAGGAAGATTTTTGTTTAGGACTAGTACAGTTTGTTTTCTTCCATTAATCACTTTAGTGTCCTAGAACATTCTGAACACATGCTCTGATGCCTCTAATTGGGAGTGAGGCAACCTGATTACAGGAAGATACACCCAAAGCTATGGCACTTAAGGTGAACATATCATGAGGTAATTTTAGAGGCACTTGAATGAAATGGGCTAAAGATGCAGGCCCACAGACTGACCGGATTGCAAGAAGCAATATGTAGCATTTGGAAGACATCTTTACAGAGAACAGGGATAGGAGAAAACACCTCAGTGCAAAGGGTATGCAGCCCTCAAAAAATACCACTTCAGCCAGAACAGGCAGGGAATCCACTGATCCAAACACAAACAAATCAAGCTTAAATTTTCTAGGTACATAAATTGCTTAGCACAATTTAACAGAACCCAGGAACAGAGAAGTTAAAATCAAAAGACTAACTTAGGAGGCATTTGTTTTTAGAGACCCAAACTATGCTCTGTCTCAGAGTTCCTCAAATAACCCTGTATCAGCGCGTATTTTTGCTTCCGGGCAGGCTCACCTCCTTATGGTTTAAGGAGTTCTCACGTATGCCAAGCACTTTCTGTCTTACCTTTACAGCACTTCAGCAATATTGCAGCCAGCCTTCAGTGCTGTTCACTGTCAGTGATGATTGGTGAGTGGATTAACTGCAAGATGTATTGGATAGTTTGGGTTGAACATAATTTTTTGAGACATCAAATATATAGTATAATGTCATATTCATTCAGTTTGATGATGGCACACATGATGTTGATAGGTGATGCTACGTCTAGTCAAGGAAGAAGCATCAAGTTAGAAAGCCAACTGTATCCTGGGCTGCATCAAAAGAAGCGTGGCCGGCAGGTCAAGGGAGGTGATTCTGCCCCTCTGCTCCACTCTGGTGAGACCCAACCTGGAGTTACTGCATCCAGCTCTGGAGCCCTCAGTACAAGAGAGATACGGACCTGTTGGAGAGGGTCCAGAGGAAGGCCATAAAAATGATCAGAAGGATGGAAAACCTCTCCTATGAAGACAGGCTGAGAGAGTTGGGATTGTTCAGCCTGGAGAAGAGAAGGCTTCAGGGAGACCTTATTGGGATTTTTCAGTACTTAAAGGGGGTTTATAAGAAAGATGGGGGCAAACTGCAGGAGGGTTGGAGTAGATGACCCTTAAAGGTCCCTTCCAACCCAAACTATTCTATGATTCCACAATTCTATGATTCTATTAAATGGCAAAAATATGAGATCAGACATATATATTTACTGGTAAATAAGCAACCATTTCCATCAGTAGGTGGGTCACCATTCCCATCTGGCTCATTTTTTTAACAGAAGAAAATATTAGTAGATTGGAATATTAATGACTTATGAAGCACAATTTATAAGAAATGCCATTACACAGATGGTATTCATGAGGGCACTAAATGCTTTGATGGTAAACTCCCCTGTGATAAACACAAAATGAGCTTCCAGTCAGGTAACACTAATTGTCAGAGGTTGAATCATGTGTCATCTGTCAGCAAAGAGGTTGAAACTTGCTTTGATGGTATCAGTGCTGGAAATAGCTTAGGTTTAACTCATTATATGCCATATTTCCACAGCTGCTCACATATGTACCTTCCAAAAATGTCATACTGCAAAGTCTGCAGCAGCAGAACCTCATGGTTACTTTAACCGAATAGCTTAACCTAATGTTTTACTTAATGCATTGACAAGAAATAAGTTGACATTAGTGCACCTATTGTAGCCAAAAGCAGAAATGCCCTTCAAATGTAACAGGTTAAAATGACTTCTGTTAAAACAGAGCAACTGGCACCTGGCTGAGTTTCAATAGTTCCTCTGAATGCCCTGACTGACAAGTTAAACACAGGCCTATTGTGTGTTTGCTGCAGTGTTACGGCAGGAACAGCGCAGCAAAGAGGAGCAGTACTCAGGGAGAAGTGGAAGAATGTGGCTGGAGACTTTGTTGGTAAAACTAAATGTAGCTTTGCCATCTGTTCCAGTGTGTAAACAGATTAGGGGTGCCATGCATTTTATCTGGATCAGTTCATTTCTCTCCCATTAAGGCACTGACATGCTATGTAAATCCAGGTTTGCTTTGACTAATTTGAATTTAGAACAATATCTTATCTCACTGGGCCACCCAGGCAAACGTGATAACATAAAGGAGAGTGTTTTTCCTGTCCTGTAATTAACATTTCATAACCTCTATCTGCAACAAATTATCAGTTCACAGTCTCTTCTGTGTCTGCATTCCAGCCTTCTCAGGCAACTGGTGTGCTAGCAGACATTAATGCAAACAAGGACTATTTGAGACACTGTGGTATCATATCTGGACTTTAGAAATAGATCTGTGGATGCCATCATCTAAAAACTTAGAGATGGAAGCTTTCCACATATTTAAATATTCACAGAATTCAACCAATTTTAATATGGTGATTATAATAAGCAAATGGTGTTTTTTCCTTAGTATTTAGAGAACAGTCAACTCTGTCCTGATTAATGGTGGGATTTACTTTATTAACCCCTAAAAAAAATTGAGTTATTTATGTTGCTCACTGTGACAATTTGACATTGCACATATGAAGACCTATTTTTAGCAGCCCCCAATGGCTTCCTTCCAAAGGAAGATCCCACTCCCCCATTTTCTGTGACTGACTAGCACAGCAACAGGCAAAACATCCCAAGCAGGGAAATATCTGAGCTGCTAGACAAAATCACATTCTTTCCTAAGGCTTACATTCCATCTCTAGGTGCTTCTTCAAAAATTAATCAGCAACAATTAAACAGGGCTAGCCATCTGTGATGCAATCATGGAAAAATTAATAATACTCATTCCCTCTAAGTGACTTAAGGTGTGAGCATACTGAAGACATACTACAAGGTGGTATTAACAATGTAGGAAGTTCATAACTAAAGAGATGGGCATCCAATAATCACCTTTCCCAAATGGTCCTGGTGAGTTAACTGAGATCAGCTGGGTTGTCTTTCCCCACATGCGGTGCCTTGAGCACTACTGTCACAGTCCACAGAGCAGGTTTCCTTTGTGAAAATCCCTTCTCAAAGGTGAATTAATATATTACTTTACCTTTCATTATGAAGTCACTTCAAAATATTCCTTTCCAAGACAGCATAGTCACAGTTAGTAAATTTCTAAATTTCTTCTTCGTCTTGTAATAATGGAATGATGTCTCCTTAATGTTCAGCTTGAAAGCAATAGAAGGGTATATTGTATATTGCTTTGAGATTTTTTACTAAGCCCAGCCAAGTAATACATCCTCTCAGGAATGTACTTCCTAGCTCTTCATCCACAATCAAACTTCTCTTTGCTGAGATTTTTCAGGAGTTTGCTTTATTGTAAGAGTCTTATGGTAACAGCCAATGAGCTGAAATGCAATTAGATTAATGGTAACACTATATCTGTTAATATAAAATCCAGAGTTTTGTGATAAGTGACCCCAAAGCATAGGTGTGATTTCCCATTGAAACAAGGGACAATTGTAGTTCTGATTTCTATGGAGGGTTTATTTTGCTTCTACAAATGGCAGCAGGTAAAATTTCTTTCCAAGAAATGCTCTTATCCATTTACTTACCACTGAACCGAATGCAATCCAAACCTCTAACAGATTGCAACTAGCAACTTTTCCCATCAGGAAAGTTGCCCATGGAGATAGAGCAATTTATTAAAGAGAGTTGACCTCTGATAACTGTGAACACTCAATGGGATTATGCCATTTTGCAGCAATCATCTTGATGGTGTACTGGAGCAGTTAGTCATGTATATACATCTACAGAGGAGAGAGGAACCTTTTTTTTAGATGCTATTCTGTATTCTATAAACACCACAAGATATGCAGCATAGCTATGTCTCTCATAGGAGTGCTCTCAGAGGGTCAGATTTTCATTTCCTCTAAGGCACTATGAAGGAACTGTATTGTAAATAAGAATTCAGACCCTGTCTTATTGGAGATTTGCTGTGCATTAGGGAAAAAACAACCTAAAGAGAAAAATAGAGAAAGGTAGAGAAAACTATGCATGGAGCTTTTTTTAGAAATAGGCAGAACCTAATAGGAAAACTAGAAGAAAGTTTTTGGTAGTGGTAGCTGAAGGATAAAGGAGTGCACATAAATTGAAGCCTAGTTAACAGAAGGATATGATATAAAGAAGTTATATCAGACATATTGATGGCAGCAGATCTTCAACAATAATGCACTCAGACATAAGAAATGGTAAGGAATGTCTTATCACCCAAGTCAGGATGAGGAAAATCATAAGGGATTAAATAACTGGCAATGGTAAAAGTCAGAGATTTGGATTTTGTGTACAGGTCATTCTCTGTTTTTCAGACATGTATTTGCATTTTTCTGAGATGAGAGATAAGGTTTTCAAGATATGACCAATTCTGAAAATGAGGATGGCTGTATGTGTGTATCATCAGTGAGTTTTATCCAAATTAATTAGATACATTAATCAAGACAAATAATTCATCCCAAGGGAATTCTAGCTATTTGGCTATCAAACTAGAATTTAGAAGATATTTCAGTCTCTGTAATTTTTGTTCTGTATTTTTCTTATTCAGATGTTTTCCTTTCACTATTCCTTCTGCTTATAACTTTCATTTTGAAGGACTTCTTTTTTCCTTTCCCCTTTTTACACAATGAAGAAGCATCTCTTATGATCAGATGTATAAATGTTAAACAAAAAGGCTACAGCAAATCAAGTTCAAAGAAGAGTTTCTTGTAAGTGTTCTTACCTATTAATTTACCATTATGCTTTTCCTCTATGATGCTAATCATGCTTTTTATTTTTATACAGAAACATAGAGTCAGGAAAGATCTCTCATATGTATTTTTATGCAGCAACTTCATTTCAACAGCTATAAAATCCCAGCTTAAAGGAAATCAATGGGATAAATTAAGTGGCATCAGGACTCCACTTATACTCCTTTGGGCATACAGTTATAGAAATTCAAGTGTATGAAATTTCCTCCCCCCTTCCAACATGGTCGCTACCAATATCCTTCTGGGATGCAAGGGAAAGAAGATAATGAGACCTGTGTCTATATTTGGAATGCCATGCTACAGACCATATTCAAAATAAAGTTATATAAATAAAATACAGTTATTACATATTATCATAGCCTTTGGGTCAATGTTGTGCTTGAATACCTATATCAACTTATCAGTAGCCAAGGCAACCTACTTCCTGGTGCTTCCCGAAGAGGCCTTACTTGCCTGTTGCCTACTGCAGTTGCTGCTCCTGGTCTTCACAATGAGATGCTGGGTATCCTGTTTCATTTCAGTCGTACAGCAGACCCACTTCCCAGCTTCAGTACAGTTAGCTGATCTTCCATCTACCCTGCTGAGAACAGTAACTGAACTGAAAGGAAAGTCACAGAATATATAGGACATATAGGGGCGGTTGATAGAGAAAAAGAATTCCTGGACCAAAATGAACCTTGTGGTTCTGCCCTTCTCACCTATGCAGTGAATCAGTAATGCTAAGTCCTCTAAATACTCACCGTGGTGAACATCTGGTAGCTCTGTGGATGCAAATAGGGATGATTTGGGGAATATCATTGACAGTCAGTACGGAAAGCTAAGCTTAGACACTGAGCCAGCTATAATTCTCCAGTCTTTTAAAAGACAGAATTACTACAGTTTTGACAAGAGAAGAACACAAGAAAAATAGGTGACATTTCCCCTCAATACTGTCCTGATGGACTCCTAAAGTGCAGCCAATTCTGCTTCTTCATACACCTTGGCATGCTGTTAGACAGCAGCATGACGAGAAAATGATGAATTTGGCTGTTTTATCAATCAGTGAGAGATTAGGTTAGCCCACCTTTAGCCTAGTGACATGACTGCTTCTGGCTTTTAGTGACAGTTATTAGATATCTTATTGATGAGGGGGACTCGAGCACTGTTTGAAGGTAAGAAAAAGTACTAACTTTTCCTTGTAACAAACCTCATCATCTGCTCACCTCCAAGTTTTCACTAAATTTGTGTCTCTGCTGCATGATATGCTTTGTTCTCTGGATAAGCAGTTATTTTTCTTTTTCTTTTCTTTTTTTTTTTTATTCTAAGGAAATACATCTGTGCAATTGATAAAAAATCAGCATACTTCTACTCTGCAGCAAAAGAAATGCATGATGAATAAATACAGTATAATTGGTAGGTACTACATCATGACAGCTCTAGCTGTGACAGAAAGGATTCAATATTGGTTGGTAGCTGGCAAGGGAGGAGTAACATCTCTGAGCTAACTAATGAGCTCCAATATGTTGTTGAGAAAGTTCTGTAAGATTCTCTGTGATACATGGAGATCACTTGCAGCCTAGTCGCCTCCTAGGCTTAGCTCAATGGCACTGATGTGATTTCGTTTACTCAAGAACTGGGCCAAAAGCTCAGTGTGTCTCTCTCTTTCTGCTGCCTGCTTGTGTTCAGAGATGCCATTGCAAGAGACATCCATGCAAGAAAGCTCACTCTTCAGTGAAGCCAGAAGAACAATACACTACGTGAAATTGGACTTACCTAAGTAGCAAGTATAATGAGATTATATGCAATACTATTTTGAACTAGGAGAAAAATATGTGGTTCCTTTATCAAAACCTCCAGTCCTGTAATCAGTGAAAAGTTCTCAAATCAATTCCTAAATTTAAGGGCATGTTTATTTAGATGTGGAATTTCAGAAATAATAATGCATCAAATTGATTCTAGTATCATGATTCACCCTCTCACCCTATCATGTCATCAGAGAACATTTTTTCTAGTGTTTTGTTTTTCCTTCTTAGAATAAAGAGCAAAAAAGAAGTGAAGAGTCTATGGCTAGTTTCATACTGACTGTTCTGAATTATTTATTCAGACATTAGCAGAATCCTTATACTCTTCAGGTCAGTCATTCGAAAACAACTTAATCCGGAGACAACTCTTCTCGTCCAATGAAAAGTTTTTTGAGAAAATCACAGGAAGGATATGCTAAGTGTAATAATAACAGATTGATTCATGATTATGCCAGTAAATTCAATACTTCCCTAATTTGTGATGCTAAGACAATAAAGTGGCCATTCGTATTAATTCTCATCATCATTTTATTATTGTTGTTATTGTTGTTAGGTTTTTATCAACATTACTATTTTTAATAATAATCCTTTACTGCTAAGATAATTTTTTTCATTTCAATAGCACTCAAAACATTCTTCAGGGCTGTGCAATATTCCTGCACAGAACATTCATAAAGAAAAGAGTGGGGATGCTTAAGGGGAATGACTTCTTTATGCAAGTGGGGCCAGACACTTCACTTAGAGATATGCAATATCTATGCTCTAGTTCCAACTGAATCAATTACCTTCTTCATCCATTGCAGAGGTTTGATGAGGGTGCATCATCCTCCAACTATACCTCATTTATTTCCTTTTTTGTTTGGCAAAATTTTCTTGCTGATTGGGTTATTACTAGAACATTCTGTCTCTAGTTATCCTTAAATTTCTTTGTCCAACATGGTAATTTTAAACTTATACCACAGAAAATGAGTTTAAACCGCATCATTAATGTCATTAAACCACAACACTCTCTTACATTTTCCTATAATTCTGATGAGTTTTCTGGCCAGTTATAGCTGCCACCATTGCAATACTGTTGGTTATGTCTGCACCTCTTCTCAGCAACAAAGCAAGTCATGGGGACTTGGGAGTGGAGAGGGAGAATGGAAGGAAACAAGACGGTTCCTTAGGGCAATGTATAGGGAAGGGGGTCTTTCTCTCCCCTCCACAGGGTTTTTCTGCTCTGCTCTGTTGTGGTACAGGAGTCCAGCCTTTGACATACTGTCCTCACACCCTGCTGACATGCTTGTGAGCCACACCTGTCTTCCCTCTGCTCACTTTGTTTGAAAGAAGAGGAAAAAGAAGGGACCTGGGCAAGATCACACTCCTACTGCAGCAGGACAAGAATAGATGCAGGCTGGGCCACAATGCTGGAGGACATCATCAAAGGGAGGACTTTCTGCTCCTGCTGTTGCAAATGGGATGAGAAAGAGGAAGATATCTTTTAGTTTAGTCAAGGGCCCCCTCGTCCAAGACTAGCCAGCATTCTCTGCTACACCTAAGCATCTGCCTTTGTAGCAAACATATCAGCAACAGACTGCACAGACAGACGGTGAAGATAGTGCTTGGGCTATAAAATCCCATCTTCTGTGACCCTTAGACAGCTTTACATGGACTTAAGCCACCTTTCATATAGTTTACACTTGAGCATGATAGGGATTGAAGTGTGGTGGGTGATACGGGACTATTATTCTGATCGCTTATTTCTCAAGTACCTCTTTCGTTCTCAGGAGGAAGTGTACCATTCATGTTACTGGAGTCCTCAAAAGGGGCCAAAGTTAGTGAAACTAGTGCCAAACAGCAGCAGAACTCTTCTCTAAATATATTCATGGAGTATCAGAAATATTTTCTACATTTCTGCAGCCAGCTTTATTTCTGATACAACATAAAGGCTTTGTAAAGGGGCCACATTGCCTGTCCACAAACAAATAAATAATACTTTACAAGACACTCTGAAAGTGAATCTTTTGTGGAAGTTGTGCTGAGAGAGTCTTGAAAGCCAATCAGGGGGTGAAATGACAAGTAATTAAGGAGCAAAGTATGAAAGCCACAATGCCTGCCAAAAAGCAACAAACAAACAAAGAGCTGGAGCATTGTAAATCACTGTTTGGATTACAGCACAAGATACAGGAATTCATTCAAGGAAAAAGAATGTGACTTTCTCCAGATAAAGCAGCTATTGTTGTAGGATGGCCTTTTTTTCTTCCCATTTTCCCTGACTAATTCTTGACAAAACATGAGAAAGCCACAAAAGCTGAGTTACAATAATGTACATTTTCTCCTTCTCTTTCTGTACTGAGGAGTCAAGGAGTTTGTGAATTATTCGTTGTATTTCAAAATCTCCCCACATAAGGTTACATAGAATTAGCAGTAATCAATCTAAATTAAGGCACCTCATTATCATCCTCAGGAGGTCACTGCTAAATAGTCTCTTTATTAGAGTCGACAATTCTAAACATAACATTAGGCCTCTGTAAAGCATGTATGCTAATTTTGCCTTCCTCATTTTACCAGAAAACATATGCTATTTTGAAGACTGTACAGAACCAATTGGCTTTTTACTGGAAGCAGACATTTTGTTAGAAGAGAGGTAATAGATCAAGTGAACGTGGAAAGACCTTCCTGTTCCTACTGGCCTGTGAGTAACAGGTCACTCAGGTACACCTCAGCCTTGTACACTTCAGGGGCACATTAGAAACTACAGTGAAAGAGCCTTGTAAGAAAGCTACCTGAGCACTGAGGCAAAGTAGAAACCAAACTAACAATTCTTTGTGCTGCGTTTTTTCCTCACTAAGAGCCCCATAAGAATTAACTGCAAACAGATGGGTAGTTATTAGCAGTCTGTCAGTTTTAACCTGCAGATAGTGATTTACACTGGTTTCAGGGAAGACATAAGGAATTCTATATAAATGGCGTAAAAAGGAATAGAAACAATGTGCGACTGAGTTGGTCCAGAGGGCACCACCACATTTAACACTGTGAAGTAACAGATGTAGCTGCCACTCTGTGTTGGTATGATGATTAGGAGAATCAACCTAGCTGTGTGAAGTTATGAATGCTTCAGCCCAGATTCAGAGAGACATTTAGCACCCCATAGCTCACTGAAATGAGTGGTTTCTAAACCTATGTGAATCTAAGCTGTCCAACATAACTTTTTCAAGCAGTTTTATTTTTGAGTACGCAGCCCTTCTCTTTCTCTGTTGTATAACATTTAGTCTACCATTGCAATGGCTATATCAAGGTTAGCAAATAATGCAGCCCAATAGGAACAGATTTGTAGAGCCAAAAGGTTGGTACTGAAAACAAACTTTAGGTCAGTTTTTTTGAGGAGCTGCTTCAGGTTAGCTCTAGAGAGAAGCACATGGCACTGAATTCCCATTAGCAGCTGGGATACACTAAGTTTTATTCCGGACACATCATCCAGTTGAATTTTATCCAAAAGGAATCCAGTTTCTATGCTTTGAGACTGCTCCATGATGTGAACCAGAATACTGTTAAAGGACGTCACTGGGAGATTTACTTCCAAAATGAATGTATGATTTTCACTGAAACTATAATGCAAATGTTCCTAAGAATGCCAACATGGATCGTAAATAGAGTAGCATTAGACCATGGTGGCTCCACCATCAATCCATACACACTGGATGATAAATTCTTACGGGGCAAGACTGCTTGTGAGGATCCCTTGGCTGTGGTAAGCATGTCACCTAGCAGGACAGGATTAATCTCAGAACATGGAAACCAAAAGCATGTGAGGGATGAAATGGATGAATTCCCAGGCAGCAGTCTGATTAGTGGCTGCGTTGAAAATCCTGGATAGATTGTGTGCAGGGAGTTCAAATACAAGCAGGCTGGAAAATGTTGCTAAAAGTAAGAACATTTCTAGCATTTTTTGATTGAGAAAGATGGATACTGCCAGCTTTGCTAAATCTTTTTTCCAGTGTATTTACTGGTACAACCACTTTAATTCACTAAAAAACCTCTTCCTACTTATGTCTGTGGACATAAGGCTCTCTTTCTCTGACAGTGGACAAACTGCTCCATTTTCCTCACAACTATAAGTCCCAAGGTTACACGTCCTTAGCTCTTCTCATAATAGGTGCTTCAGTGGTAGGAATTCAGTTTACAGCATTCCAGAAGAAGCTTCTTGACAAAAAAAATGGTTGAATAGCACTATCTTTGAAGAGTCTGCCCTTGCAATTTTATCACAATATCTCAATATTTTAGATTTGTCTGTATACAATTCACATTTTAAAAGTTTTCCCCCCTATTTTAACCCTGGATGACATTTTTGGATTGCAATTTAGAGTGTTGAATTTCAGGAGGCATTGTTTGGCATAAGCTCTTTCAGCAATGCAAAAATGATAAGAAGTATTTAGCATAGATAGAAAACATTTAATACTGTTCATATAGCTAAATTGAGTCTAAAAATCCTGTCTTAACTCCCACCTCTCCTTCCAGTTCAGGCCTTCTCATTGTCACGCAACTTGCACTATTTACTAGAGCAACTTGAAAGTAAAATGTGAATAAGCCAAGTCTTATACAGACTGAAAACAAAGCTGAGCTCATACTTTTGTTGTTGCATGAAAGAGATGAATATACCTTAGCCATAGCTGTGTGCGCAGCTTCATGAACAACCTTATCAAATCCAGTATTTTTCTACGTGAATCAGTCTGCAGACTGTTTTTTCTCATCAGAGGAAATGTACCTGATAATTTTGGAAATGTGTATTCTTTATACATCCTAAATTAACAGATTTTTTCTGTTACATATGTTCATATAGATATGCTTATTTTAACACACAACATTCACTTCCACAAAACAGCTGAATGAAATAAACACTACATTAACCTCAAATAGATTTTTTCCCATGTAAACCAAGAAGTAAATACTATTCCATGAGGTGAGGTCACAGATTTCAGCTAGTGCCCCACACTTCTGTTTCTTTCATTTTTCTAAAGAAATGCATTACAAGGCGGAGCAAGACCTGTATCAGACATTCTGAGGTTACCTTGTCTGAGGTCACCTTGACTTTCCACTGTACAGTTACTCTGCATGGAAAGCAAGACTGAGAGTTAGAAATGCGGCTTTTAGAGGCGCTCTTAAATTATTTCTGGAGAGAATCATTATAAGCCAGAGCATTGTCAGAGCCAAACACAAAAGTCTCAACTTTAAACAAAAAGCTATTAGAAACCACTCAAAATATTCCTCTCACTCTGACTTCATCCTACTCAGCAGTCTCTCCCTCTCATGCACCTGCACACGGTGGAAACTAACGATACCGCACTAAGGGAAGAAAAGATTACAGCAAAGTGCCAATTGACATTTGTCTTTCTTTTGGCAAGTATTTTGATATCACGGTCTTCTGTGTGCTACACCAGTTCAGGCAGATAGAAACCTTTTCCTGCCATGGATAAGGTTTGTAGATATGCCGAAACTTCTGAGTGGCTCTCCTCTCCAGCCTTTTGCTGGTTGCTTCTCTGCCTGTGTTACTGACTATGCCCTCACCACACCAAAGGAGAGGCTCCCAGCCCTACTAGGCAGGTGGCATGATGTGCCTCCTGCCTGCCAGCCCTCCCTGCCCAGGGCCGCCTCACAGGTGACCTGTGCAAGTGTCTGCCATGGCATGGTCATGCGAGGCCATGGTCCCTCCCAGCCTGTGTCTGTTCTTGCAAGTTTGCTGTACAGCACAAGGAGGTGAGCCCTGTCCAGAGGTCAGCTGTGGATGCCCAGCTGAGAGACAGGACTTGCCAGTGTGAGCACAGCAAAGCACTAACATGACTGAAAAAGATTCACATGCAATTGGGCTTCCATCCTACCAATTCAGAGCAGACGCTGAGTTAACATATGACTGTCTGTGCCTAACTATTTACACCATGGAGGCTTTACCCCTGGGAGCGTTATCCATCTTGTGAGCCAGGTAAAATCTAAATTAAATTTTGCTAAAAGGAGAAAGTGCTTTTTCCTGTGAATACAGACCATACACTGCTGCTTGCTAGAAGGGGTAATTTGTAACAGGAAGAGCCCTAATCCAAAGGACAAAGAGCCTCCTGGAAAGTAACCTGTTTGTCTAGCAGAAAATGTAATGTAGCCTGTCATTGATTTGTCATAACAGACAAAAAAAATCAATAGGGGGAAAAAGTTTCAAACAGGGAATTTAATTTAGATGGTGAAATAATAACAACACTGAAAATATTTGTATCCAGCTGGAAATCGGAGGTGGCTTGCAATTGAATCAATGTAATGGAATGTAATTTAGATGGATAACATCCAATATGTATAGCTTAACTCTACATTGTGCTTCAGATCCTTGTTGCTGTGGGTTTTTTTGAATGTCCTGAAGATCTCCCTTCCCATCTGGTGGCTCTGACTCAAACCATTTCTCTCCTGCATACCTACTGCCATATTCGCAATAGGAAAAATTTACCAAGTCAGCTTCCAAAGTGGAGCTAAAGGACTGGTAGTGGAGGGACTATCAAGCAGTTTTCTGTCCATATGCTGAAAATGTTGTTTGGCTATTGTATGTTGGCACATAGTTGGCAACTCAGCCCCACACAATCGCTCACTCACTCCTCCAGTACTATGAGGGAGAGATTCAGAAGGGTAAAATTGTGAAAATTCATGGGTTGAGATAAAGATAATTTAACAGGTAAAGCAAAAGCTGCACATGCAAGCAACGCAAAACGAGGAATCCATTTACTGCTTCCCATCGGCAGGCAGGTATTTAGCCATTTCCAGGAAAGCAGGGCTCCATCATGCATAATGTTTACTTGGGAAGACAAGCACTGTAACTCTGAACATCCCCCTTCTTCTTTCCCCAGCTTTTATTGCTGAGCATGGCATCATATGGTCTGGCCTTTGGCCAGTTAAAGACAGCTGTCCCAGCTGTGTCCCCTCCCAGCTTTTTGTGCCCTCCCAGCCTGCTCACTGGCAGGGCAGCATAAGAACGGAGGTCTTGTTGCTGTGTAAGGACTGTTCAGCAACAGGTAAAACATGGGTGTGTTAGCAACATTATTTGGTCATAAATACAAAAGAGCATCATGTGAGCTACCGTCAAGAAAATTAACTCTATCCCAGCCAAAACCAGTATATTCCCTTAAGATCTGCATACCTGTCTTCAGGGAAGACCCCTGTGAAAATATGAGTTCATTAAAATAGAGACTCGTCCTTCAAAGTCAGTAAATGCAAGATCTGTGCCTGCTTTTTAAGTTGGCCCTTTGTGCTTCAGCTTCTTCATGATAAGTTTCCTTGCAGACATGTTGTTTCCATGAGACATTCATATATGTTACCTTAAACCCTGTGTGACTACCCTGTTCAAAGCCAGCCACTAAGACCAGCAGCCTTGGGAATATTTCTGGTTTTACCACGTATATATCTTGTTCTATTGCCGCATATCTAGGAAGGAAAAGCAAACAAGCATTTCTCCGTTTGTCCTTTGAATCACACCTAGAATTTTGTGAATGTAGACATATATAGACTTTCTAACAGGTTAATAAATAGCTCACAAACATTCTAATGCATAGCTAATCATAAAGGTTGAGGACGTTAAAGGAAAGCTATAACCTACTATATTGCCTACTGCAGTGCTTGCAGTTGCCTCCAAGACATTCAGAAAACGTTCATAGTAGCTATTCAGTGTTGATTTATGTTTTATAAACTATTTATCCTTAACACAAAGGATAAAGGGGTTGAATTGATAGTGTTTAAATGTACCTTTATTTAATAATATGATATCTGCTGGCAATTAATTCTCAGTTATTGGTAAACACACAGCAAATAAACACATAGTCAACAGCTGTCAGATTTTCACAGAACAATCACTCTGCTGCTATCTGCAGTTTATAAGAAACTGTAAATAATCCTACTTTCCCAGTTTCTGTGTGGAATAAGTTCTCATTTTTAAAAAAGCACACGTAACGTATACATGAGTATAGTTTCTCAGACTTTTTCAGCTTTTTGGATAGAATAAAAATAATGAGTAAGACATTATCCAGACCATATCCTGTTATTGACCCATCTGTTTTCTAAGACACAAAGGTTGTCTCTTTTCATACCATAGACCAATTTTCCTTCAATGTTTATGTAAAACATATTCTCTGAGGCAACCACTGTTCACAGATCCAAAGTGTATTCACAGTTTCAGAAGTTAACAGACACTGCTAGCAGATATGCTAGAAGTAGGATTTATTTTGTTTTTACAATTAGCCCCACAGACAACATCAAAGAAGTATTCCCAGCTGGATTATTATTACTGCTGCTATTATTATTGTTGTTGATGATGATGCGGAGAAAGAATCAAAATGTGGATAATAAGTAGCCTGTGTAAGTACAATACTTAAAACCTTTGAATGATTTAACCATCTCATTTACACTTGCAGATATCCAACATATGTGAAACCCAATTAAATAGATAATGACTGCATCTCATAAACTTTGCAAAGCCATTGTGCTTGTTTACTGCAGTTTTCTTTGAAGCAAATGCAATTTGCCGTCTCTGTTTCATAGGTCAAATTTTCAGGCCAATGCATAGCAGAATTTCAATTGTATACATCTGTACTTGCACAGCATTGTACCAGTCATCATCTTGTTTAGGTGGCAGAAGTGCATTTGCTTTGGTACAAAAAACCTTATATATTGCATAGTACTTCAGAACACAGAGAATTAATCATTTGGTTAGCTAGCTTTAGACTGAATTAAAAGATAATAGAAAAGGTATAGATAGGCATGGCCCCAAACCCAGATCTGCAGGATTTGTTGATAGAAAAGGTACAACTCACTGTTGTTCAAGCTTCATGATCTAAAACAATAGTCAATGTTTCCTGCTCTTCTTTTTATATACAAGAGAGAAGCAAGTGCTCACAGGCTGCAAAATTTTGCATGCAGAAATTGCAGTGGAACCAACGGCAGTTAATTAGGATCAAGCATGCTAATATTTTGTTATTTTCTGTGTGCAAATAGTCTTAAAGAGGGCAATGACTCTAAATTATTATGGGAGAGAAGGGCTAATAAATTAGTGGAGGTTTACAGACAAGGCAAAAAAAAATATAACTAAAGCAAACTTCATTAAGAAAGGTAAATAAGGAAAGAGATTTGACTTTGAAAATACTTATGAATGAGCACTTCTTTTCCTTCCAGGTCAATGCTTTGCCTTATTCTCTTCTGTAGAGGGATAAATCATTTTCTCTGTAAAAACACTGTCTTAGACAATCAAGAATTCTATATCAGAGTACCCACTACTTAAGTTCATTAGATCGCAATGGATGGACAAGCATCTGTTACCTACTGATTTAAATGACTTGAACAGACTAGAGGAAAAATAATCAGGCAGTGCATCTTTACTATGTGCCATAAGAGGTTAAAGCATGGTGGATAATATTCTGGGTATGTCTGCATTACACAGGGTAATGCCACCCTATTGCTCTAAGTGCAACTGGAGACAGCATAGAGATTTGTGGAATCCTCCATTTAGCCTTCCAAGAAGCTTGCTAACAGGTTCGGATGGTACTCTGCACTGATTACATCGCTTCCAGACTATTCTTACACACACACTGCTCTTGAAAAACTATAATGTGAAGTGTCCATATCACCAAAGAGGCTAACCATAAGGTCCATTGGTCTCACAAGGTTAAATTGAACATAGGACTATTACAGGTGGTGTTTTTATCATGTCAGCGTTTCAGGAAGATAACTATCTTCCATCCCTAATTTTTCCTTGTTTGATTTGCTTTGTTCTAAATGCTGGGGATTCAAAAAAGTCATACAGTTTTGGCTGGTTGCTGACCTACAGCCTCATTTTTGTTCGGGTTCTTTTTGTTTTCTTCTCTAGAGGACATTTCCAGGCCCCTTCTGTGTTCTCTCATAGCCAGTGTTCACATGAGTGTTCTGAATGAAATATTTAGGCAAGGAATAAAATGGTTTCCACAGAGAAGCATCCAATATTTAGTAGCAGATAGCTGAGCTGCAAGATAGCATTTAGATCACAAGTTAATCCTAATGATGTGGCTGCAAACCTTCACAGCTGGAATAATTTTTGAAAAAATATTCAGCTGCTAGTTTAACTGGTATCTAGATTGCATCTTCTCAAAAGAGGAAAGGTCAAAATTATCCCTTTCTATGGGATTTTAGCATTCTATTTTTCTACTCAAATTATGAATCCCACTACATATATCAACAATAGTAAGAAGGGCTTGCAAAATTTGTAGTTGTCTAACTCCCACTGACTAGCTAAAATTTCAGTCTTCAAAGGATGGGGTTGGTTTATGTGCAAAATTTTTATCCATGTAAGGGTCAGTCATGAAGGATTTACCACCACATTTACTTCATTCATTCAGATATTGATTCATGTAATTACATTCAGTTTTTTACAGGATACAAAGTACAACAAGTCCTCGTTTCAAAGAACATACATGTGTAGAAAAACACAGAAAGAGCAGAAGACTTCAGAAAATTCTAAGAAAGATCATTTGGTTACTTTAAATAACTTTAAAAATTTGGGGGTTGGGGGTTTGGGGTTGTTTGGTTTTTGTTTTGTTTTGGTTTTTAAAAAGATATTCAAAATAATTTAAAAGATTGTAGTGGTTACAGAGAATCATAGGAGTGTATTTTCCAGTGTATGGGGAAGTGAGGGGAACAGACAAGAGTAAGACAGGCAGATGGGACTTTTTTTCTGCAACATAGGCAATTTTCCCAATTCCTTTTCTCTGGACTTTGATAACATGCAAATATAACAAAAATATACACACTGTACTTTCTTTTCAAGGGGGGCATTCCAGTTTATTACTGGATCTATTCAAGATCTTCCTTTCCTGTCTTGCATCTTCCCCTGCAGTTTGTCTTTGGATGTTTGCAAAACTTTGGATACATTCTGAAGGCAGAATAAATATGTGAAGGGAGGAGCTTAAGAAGGCATCAGGCCCCTTTCTCTCCAGGCATAAACTATGTTCTCTACTGTCACTATTTCTCCTTCATTTCTTGGTCCAATAAACGAGATGTGGACAGCCAGAAACAAACTGTGAGTCCTTTTTGCTGTTCACCCTGTCCAACATTCTAAGGTTTTCTTGGGATTGCTCCTCAGATAATCACACTGATCACTTTAATTTCCTTTATCATTATTCATTATTATATCATACTCTCTGTATTCATTCCAGCAACTTGGGAGTTTCCTTGACCCTGATTCTGTCTGCATTACAAGCTGGAACCCTGTTGATTTTTGATGAAGTTGAAATCCTCTTAATTTCAAATACATCTTTCCCTCTTTGGACTGAAACAATCAGTCTTACTATCTTCTGATTTTATTACAATATTCATCTTTATGTCCACTCATAAGGCCATCTTAGTTCTCTCATTGTTGCAAAATTTAGTTAGAAAATTAAGTTTCTGTGTAACTCCTTTCTTTCTGTTCCCTGTTCATTGGATATCTTCCTCTCCAGCGCAAAAGCTAATGAGGAATTAATTAGACATACTGGCTTGGGTATGTCTGCAAATTGAAAAGCCAGGGTGCCTGGTTTGGATTGTCTTTAAGAATGTATAAAAAGGTATGATGTTGCTGAATGAAGTCCTGTACTCTGAAGAAAAGCCTGATCTGGTTCCATTCTGTAGGCTGAGAAATACTAACAGGCACAAAGAGTGGCTTCTTATAAGGATATTGTAACCCTTCCCTCAACCAGAATGTTGTTTTGATAAATGCATGGTACGAGAAACCTCAAAATTTATTGGGGACTAAACAAACAAAAAAAGTAGAACAAAGGAGACAAAAATCAGTGTAATCACTGCAGTTTACTCAATAGAGCAATCCAGCTCTACTGAGAGGAAAGAGCAGATTTTTAAATATAAATATGTCCACACTTTCTCATTAAACACTTATATCATGCATCACAGTAAGGACCATATGGGATTATGAACTCCATAAATATTTAAAACACGTAAACTTGATAATCCATTAATAAAATATGTTATCTGAGAGGTTGGGTTCCACTGCAAAGTGTTATTAAAACTGATGCCTGAAGGATGTTTGCTAACCTTTCAGTGGAATAGCTTGTAGTGTATGACTGTGTAAGCTATCGTGTATTTCTAAGAATCTGCTTTAATGACTCCTTTTAATAAAGTAGCCATTATGCAACGTGAAACACTCTAGGTAGCCTGTAAAAGGTACTACAATGTAAGTGGTGCCCTCCACAGAGTGGAGTTTAGATCTGAATTACAGCGGACATAATGCAGTGCCTGACAGAACAAGTCCAATGATTACTCTTTCCTTTTTGTTTTCTTGGTATTGCATTCAAGCAAAAAATGAAAATTTTAAATTAGTCTTCATTGGCACCTCTCAAAATGTCTCCTTTACCCTGAATTCCCCTCAGTTTTAAACCATCTTGGGATGCCTCTTTACCGTAGGTTTATATTTAAATTTGTCTCAGTCCTTTTATATCAGTACTATCACCATTGCTAAGTCCTTTTAGCAAGTATAACATGGAAGAATACAATCACTGCAATTAGAAGTTCAATGCTTTCCAAGTTTATCATACTGTTACAGCAACTGAATGTCCCTGATTGGTTACGACACTACAGCTGTTTAGGAAGAGCATTACATGTAAAGGGAAGATAATGCAGGACTTTAAACTATATGTAGTCATGTGTGGCACATCTGTAAAATATTGTCACATAGAGGAAGTAATGTAGAAGGCACAAAAACATAGAGTAAGTGCAAAAGTACCCAATACCAAAAATCTGAAAAAGAACTGAGGCTCAAAGGCAGACTGCCTTTGAAAAATCAAAGTTTAAATGTCTTTAAAAGGATTTAAAGTTTAGTGAAAATATACAAGATAAGACCCTGGGTAACACCACGTCTTCTAATACATGGTTTCTCATCTTCAGCCTGACAGTTCCCCTTTCTATAATTCAGTCCTCTGGTCCCATCTAAGTAAGCTTGTGTGTCTACTTAGGACAGACGGAAGAGGCAACATTGTGATGCAGAGATCTGACTCTTGCTTACAAACTGCATCACAGTCCTACTTTCCATGGACTGGAGCTCTACTTTTGCCCTTTTAATTGTCCAACAAACATACATTTTGTAGCCATCTATATTCCTTTTGTTTTCTTCTTCTGGCTAGCGTTAGTGCAGGTTGCATTCAAAAAAATTCAGTGACTAGTGTCAAACTACGGACTTACTGCAGACTTTAGCATAATAGACACTTATTTATGCTGAAGAAAATGCAACATCTCTTCAACTACAACTCCTGCCAACATATTTACTCTACAGATTTAAATACTGCTCTCCTGTCAAAAAATAATAAAAAGGCTAACCTTGTTAAATTACACAGAAATTATACTGTGCCCGGTCAGATCAAACTTCCAGTGATAGTTGTTGGGTTTGTTATGTAAGTACAGGAGTGCTACCAAAGATGGTTGTCAGCAGGGTTAGAAAAACTTTGGGTCAGCTTTGCAGGTACGCCAGCTTCTACCAGAGAAAATAGAACTTCTTTTAAGGTGCTTTTAAGGTTCTTTTTTAGGGTTTTTTTAACAACTTAGTTTCAAAGGATATTTAATCCTTTATTCTTTTGGTTCTTTTTAATTCTGAAAAGAACTACCATTTAAGGATTAGTGATTTTGTGACCTAGGCCTACCATATGAAAAGAAGCTATCTTATGCAAACAAATTTCCACTTAAATGAAAAAAACCCACAAGGTTAAGTTCTCTCAAGGAAGGACGTGATTTATTAAGGAACGTACAATGCTTGTGAAATTGTGGAAAGTTAGACTGACAGACAAATGAATCAGCATTTTTGGATTGCTGTACTTCCTATATTATTAGGGGACTGTAGGAGAGACCCTCAAATTCACTTGCCATAGCGTGTGTGTGTGTTTTAAGCCTTGGAAAGTACTTTATAAGCAAATCAGGACTGTGACACAGGAATGATTTAGTGGCTCTTTTCAGTGCATGATAAATGCTGAATACTTTCTAGAAACGAGGATATTGATAATACCTTTTCAATGCATCTGTCTTTCATCTCTCTTATGTCTCGGCATGTGGGTTTACATACAGGAGAAGCCGATGTTTCATCTTTCTGACAATCCATGATGCACCTGAGTCCTCTTGTGCCTCCTACAGATCCTCTGACTTTATTAGGAGTGAAAGATGGTACAACAAAATATGGAGTGGAGGTTTTAAGAAGAATACTCTCTCCTGTAGTAAATCAAACAATAGAAAGGTTTTGTAAATCACTGAACAGAAAAAATAATTGTTACAGTGCTGTTATGGTAAATCTTACTAATTCAAATAATTTTCTTTTTTACTTTAGCAAGAGTCAAGATAAAACTGAAATTCATACACTTATTTTATAAATGCCGTAAGATTTTGATAAGTTTCCTTTAACACTTGGGAACACCTTTCATTTTCCAAAAAGATTTTGAAGGGAATAGAGTGCATTTCATGCATTAAAAGTAATTTCATAAAAGTGCTGCTATGTAGCATTTAATTTCTTTTTGCTGACAAAATTCCTTACAAGCAATAGAAGTAAGATACGGGCAAAATAATTATGTAGGAATATGGTTTTGGTTTTCTTCTTTTAAGTGCTGTTTGCAGATCTCCTTTCTATTTCCTGTCATACTGGACGGAAAGTGTCATTGACAGAGCTGAGTAAAATCTTTTTCCATTTCATGTATTTTTAGTTGGTAAATCTGCATAAAGGAAGTTTTTTTTTACTCCTGCACACCTAGTCTATGATTTTGCACTGATCAGTGTGTTGGTATGCTACAGAGATACATGCCACAGACAGGTGAAACTGAGGAATGGACACCAATAGACATCCTCTGGTCTTATACAAAGACAGGTACACAGTATGCATCACAATCCCTTATATGGTCCTGTGTTATTCTGCTCTTTAGTTGAGCAAATTCCTTTACACTGTTATGCAAGAGGACAGACAAGAACCCCTTCCCAATGCACAGGCTGTTATATACTCTAGAGGAACCCCAAAAAGTAATCACAAGAGGTTGCAAAGCCCTGAAAAGTATATTCCCACTAACTCATGCCTTCAGTATTCCTCAGGATCAAGTTACTCTGTCAGCTTCTTGAAGCATATGGACAAACACACTGCATGACATTGCTGTTCTCATTGATTCATCTTCATTCCTGTTTTGATAGAAAATGTTAATGTCTTGTGAAATATTTTATTTTCTTTGAGTAAGGGGCATTGTTAATATGAAAAGCTGAGAAATATCAGTCTAGATGTTCAGTGCGATTTCCTCATTTTTAAGTTCATGAATCTTTTGTTTAGCACATAAATCTTTCAATTCATTTCTGGTTTAAGTTTAGCTATTTGCTACAAGGGTTTATAATACTGCTCAGCCTCACAATAGTTAAAAACATTTGGACAGTTTAAATTCATATATAATTAAAGTAGAAGGCCTGATGATTTCAAATTCCTGGGAAAAGTCCTGTAGAAACTATTAATCATATTTAGAAATTGCAACTCAGACAGTTTTCTCTTTGGGGTCATGAAAGATAAGTTGAATCTTTATCTTTTTTGTCTGCTCTCAAACACCTACTAAGCCAAGTAGATATTTGAAAGTAGACAAAGGAAAAAATGCAGCGAAGTCCACACATACATCAACCTGTGAGATGTCTGTTTAATTCCATAAGCATACTCTAAGGTAACATTATGTTTTTAGCAAGTACCCACAAATCCTAGGCTAACAGTACTATGGTTTATACCTTCAATAATAATTTCTATCAAATGGTGGAGAGCTGTACGTACCTTTCTAAAACATGCATGTAACTTTCGGAATGCAAATTCTCTTAGCTTTAATGACTTTTGGACTTTTTTTAAGATGCCAGTGTGTATTCTTAATATGGCTAAAGATAGCATCCTTAACATAGTTGTCCTTAAACTATACAGCCAGATAGCAAGATTTTATATTTCATAAACACAGTTACCTGAAAATCAGTTCACCATACACATCTCTAGTCATCTCACACAGTCTGAGCTGCCAGCACATCATGCAGAAGATTTAATTTCAACACCCTATGGATGACATGTATATTAATGCAAATCAGGATAAGCACCAGTATAACAAAGCTCTCAAACAGCCGTCATTTAGCTCCCAGCCCTAGAACACAAGGCTGCATTTTGAAATTTTGTTCTTTGTCTTGAAAACAGCTGGTCTTGAGATGTTGTACAATATCCATCACTGACATTCCTATGAATAGACTGGATAAACATCTGTCAGAAATACTTTAGCTGCTTTTGATCTTGCCTTGGGGCAAGCAATCGGATTAGACATCTTTACCAGGCCCCTTCCAGCCATCTATTTATGACTGTCTACATCTATATTTCAAGCTCGTTGAATGCTAATCAGAAAATTTCTTATATGTACAGCTTCAAAAGAATGAACAAAACAGTTATAGACCTGATTCCAAGAAGCAGTTCTCCAGTAGAGTCCTGAAGCTGTTTGAAGCCTGCGGGTGTAAGGATGGTAAAAAAAGAGCTCTGCGGGAGATGGCTTGTTTTCTTTAAAATATCACTGCCTACACTTTCTGTCACATCCTCCTTACCAGACCAGGATGTACAAAACAAACATTTTGTAATTACCACTAAGAAAGCATGAGGTAGTACCTCTCAATGAGTAAGGTTCTATCAATAACAATGACACTGTAGCTTTCTAAATATATATTCAAATTAAAGCTTTTACAGAAGACCGATCTGCTAGAGTCACTTTTTCTAAACTCCGAACATCTGGTAAGCTATCTTGGATACACTTTTCCTCAGACCCATTATTAACTCTACTGATCTTCCTTTGAAAGCTGTTCTTACAGCAGCTATAAGACTTGCAGTATAGGATGTCTGATTCCTTCTCACACTGAGGCTGCTCCCTACCAAATCTGACAAAGCAGCTATTGAGATTTGCCTCTATAGGGCTAGGTAGCTTTTAGATGGGTATGATCTGTACACTGAGAATACTAGAGCCATACTTCTCAGGGATGGCAGCGTAACTCTACGAAGAAAAGGAAAACTTTGACAATCATTGCCGAGTTAATCAATAGTTTTACTTTTTGTCGTTTTTTTGTTTGTTTGTTTGTTTTTAATAATAAGCTTAATCTTAGACCACTTTGCAAAGAAGATTATTGTCATTTCCTGTGGTTTACAAGTAGGGAACTGAAACAAAAGTAAATAATGAAGGTAAGCAACCAAATCAAGAATAGATCTAGATCCACATCAGTACTTCTTACTGTGGTATGTACTCACATAGATAAAAATAAAAGAAACAGTGTATTCAGACTCAGCAGAATATTTTTTCCTGACTGATAGGCAGCAAGCCAGCAGTCAGGAAAAATATGTTAAGCACACTAACTTAGCTCAGACACAGTGGCTTCCTCTGATTGACTGCGTCATCATAGACTGCAGCTGGATAAACTTAATTAACAAGCAGATAGACACATCAAGTCTGAATTCAGTGGGTTTAGACCAGACGCATGAGGACAGCATTCATGAAGGAAATTTTTTTCCCATTAATTCCTGGGGGAAATACTCAACAGTTGAGAATGGCAGAGAAATCTAGGAGAAAATACGACTTTTAGGAAGTGATTAGAAAATATGGAAACATTAGGTGACTTTTTTTAGAAGATAATATATTGATCCCATTGAGGTAGATGGTAAAACTCCTATTGACATAAATAAGAACAAAATTTTGTTTCTCATTACTATGGAGGAGGTTACCTGTATTCCAGGATATTTAACATAACCTACTTTGTTGTTTGTAACGTAACAGGAATACAAATTTCCCTTATTGGAGTTCAGAGCCTTAACTACTGGGCCAGAGAGAGATCAAATCAATGCAGTCCCTCTTCCTCCTCTTTGGTCCAATGAGTATAACAATTTCAAGCAAAAACAAAAAAAAAAGGAGAATAGTGTTGACACTGAGAAATAAAAAAGTCCCTGTCTCAGGACACCGCATAGTTTGGTCATTACCAAACTGAGACAGGTAGAGATTCAGGTGAGAATTAGACCTATTTCTTCCCAGAGCCTGCTAGTCTCTGAACTACTGGGAAAAAAAATGAGGAGCCAACAGCATACATTCCTTTGGTGTCTTAGGCAGAGCTTGGCTCGCTAACATAATCTGAACAATTTCTAAGAGATGAAGCTCTTAGTATGAGGCAACCAGAAGAGCGCCTTTCCTTTAATTCCATCAAGGCTTAGTTGTGTTCAGCCCTGGGATGCTGCCGGTCAGGCTGCAAGCAGAACTTCAGCATCAGCAGCTTTGATACTCCAGGGTGAGGAAGCAGATAAACAGGATTTGAAGAATCTAATTTTTGACGGTAGACATCCTAAAGCATGACTACCTCCCTTGCATGAGCTTGCATCCCCTCAGTTCACTTATCTGTGAAATGAGAATTATTTTCTGCTTTTGAAAAAAACCGTGAATGTTTTAATATGTTTATTTAGCTATTTATTTTTAGCCTAGGGAAAAAATGAAAGAATTTTACTCAGAACTCTTGATCTTGCCTTTTCATGCCTTCTTTTGCTTCCATTTTTGCTTCTCTCAAGATAAATTGGTGTCATTTCACTTGTTTCTCTCCTAGCAAAGACAAATTACATCATTTTCTTTTTATTTCTTTGCCTCTTTTTAGCCCAGAAAGATTTCCCAGCTTCTTAGGCAAATCATATTATTTGACATTTTTTTTTCCTGTATGCAGTATACGTATTGAGATACTTTCCAAAAGAGAATATGTTGTTATCTTCTCTTTCAAAAATTTATAATTCAGATCTGTCTTAAAGTTGGTGTCAAGTTTCTGAGTAACTTTAATATACATTGAGTTAGGATTTAAGGGACTAACCTCTGTCATAATTTACATCAGAATAACAGCAATGTTAGCACTATTGATACATGCCAAAATTTTTACAGACAAAAATCTGTTTTCATTTATATCAGACTTGTATCCTCTCTGCATTTAAATGAATGCATTCTATCTTTTTTCTTTACTATGTTATCTTTTTCTCTACTGTTTAATTTACATTTTCTCTTCTCGATTATAATATTTTTTTTCTGCATAAATTTTATTATGCTCTGGTTCTCCGCCACTACATTGCGGTGGGTTTTTTTCTAACCTCTTTGCAAGCCTAAAACTGTGCATTCACCCTTGGTTGAATACAGGAAATAATTTATTTGTAACCGTATTTCCACTGTATTTGAGATTATCCCCTGTCTCCTCCCCTAAACCTGCTGAGACTATGTCTACCCTATTTGTTGTGAAGGCTGCAAAGTGCTACTTCACAGCATGTTAAGAAGACCCTTAAGTTTCACACTGAGAGGTTACTATTATGAGGAGTTTCAATATGGTATGTCTGCTGCTTTTCACCATCACTTGAAAATGTGTTTATGCTGCTGTACTACAAAAGGGCAATTCCAGCCAATAAGAGAAAGGAAATAATATAATGAAATAATGATATACATTTGTGTATTCAGATGTTTTTCATTGTTATTAAAAGCCATAAAAGAGGCCAATTATCAGTTCTTAAAAGTAATGTGCTGGCTGATCCATTTGTTCAAGAGTTGGTATATCTGTGCTCTGCTGCTTTTCAAGCCAGGATCACTGACTTTACTTCATTCAAACCAGAGAGACTCATGATTCAGGGAATTAGGGTGGTAAATACTGCCCTAACTATAGTAGGTAAGAAAAACAAACAGGCAACTTTGACTAGGAAGAAAATTAGACAGCATTTTGAATTGCAGAATGTAATTAGACTCATTATGGATTCATTAAAAACTAATTGTACCTGACATATTTAAAGTACTCATGTAACTGAAGTTGTTCAAGGATAAAGCCATGAATATATTTCACTTGGATATCTTCAAAGCTTTTTGTACTTCATGCTGTAAAAGGATACTCTTCAGCTGTCTTTTTGTTGGTAGTGGTTTCCTTTTAAAAATAAAATCATCGCAAGCTAGGGCAGAAGGAATCACAGGAAGTTGTTCAGATATCTTCTGTACTAAATTGAATTAACTATAATCAGCATGATTTTGGTAGACATCAGCTTAGAATTTTGGAGAAAGCAGAACTTGGCTTGCCTGGATGCTAGAAGGGCATAGGTGAGCTCTTCTTTAATTAGAAACTAATGAAATTTCTTGCACATAATAAACTCTATAATAAGTATCTATTCATTTCCAGAGTTATTTTCAATAAAATCAGCAAATAAAAGCACATATATTAATGTAATATATATAAAATTGATAGAATAATGATAACACGGGATTTTATAAATTGATATCATGCCAATAACTTTAAATTATTTATTCCAGATGCTGATCTGGTCTTGAGGTGTATCTTGAGTCAGAGGCCATGAGCTTTTCATCTTTGCTGATGCTCTCTGTATTCAGACAGCTCACAAGCGTTACATTTTAAACAGATTTCACAGCTATTATAAAACAACATTTTCCACTCCAGTGGTGAAGCAGTTAATTCATAGCGCCCAGCAAATAAAAATCCTTCTCTGCAAGATTTCTAAAGGCATGCCTGTCCTTCTTTGCTTCGTCTACGAAGATGGATACCACATTTTCCAGTCAAGTATGTAGGTGGCGATGAACTCTGAAATTAGAGTCTCTAAGTTTTCTACATGAAGGAAATTCCACAGGTTTTCTGTACATGGCTGTATATCAAGACACAGCTACACCTTGTGAAGTAGGCTCATCTCAGTACTTCTGGGATCTTTCAAAGTCATGTATAAGCAGTGCATATCTCGAAGACCCAATAAGATATGCTTACAGCAGAATACTTCCCTCAAGAAATGTCTCAGCTTCAAATTCGAGACAAATAATGAATATCCTCCCTTGCACATTTGCAAGAGATGTTGTAGTGAGGAACACATAGTCTCCATTTGAGAGAAAGAGATAACCTTCTTACTGAGCCTTGGTGGAAAATACAACCTCCAGAAGCAATCTTAAAAATATTTATTATTCAGAAGGAAATTAGGGAATGTATGAGTTCTCCACCACTGGTACCTAAAACAAAGCCTCAAGTAATCATGTCTCACATGCTTGTGGGATTGTTTGTTGGTTCCACACTGTTTTTCCCTCTGTAGCAGTTATTCCTCCGTTGCTGTAAATAAAATAGGACAGAGAAGTAAAACAAGATTCAGCTTGCAAATTAGTCCAATCAGATGTATATGTCCACCTGAGTATAAACTGAATAGCTCTCCAGACTCCACAGGTACCAGCTCACTCCCCGTTAATTATAACAGGAGCTAAGATACGGAGCTCCAGTGTACATCCAAATGTCAACATTTTAATTTATGTACTTTAATGTGTAAGCTGAATCCCACCTGCAGTGTGTCATTAGGAGGCAGAAGGGGGATCCTGGGAACTACAGACCTGTCAGTCTGACCTCGGTGCCAAGGAAGGTTATGGAGCAGGTCATTCTGAATGCCATCACATGACATGTACAGGACAATGAGGTGATCAGGCCCAGTCAGCATGGGTTAATGAAAGGCAAGTCCTGCTTGGCTAAACTGATCTCTTTCTATGACAAGGTAATCCACCTAGCGGATGAGGGAAAGGCTGCGGAAGTTTTCTACCAGGAGTTTGGCAAAGCCTTCAACACTGTTTCCCACAGCATTCTCTTGCAGAAACTGGCCCAGATGGGTGTACTGGGTAAAAGACTGGCTGGATGGCCAGGCTCAAAGAGTTGTGGTGAATGAAGTTAAAATCAAATTGGCAGCCTGTCAACAAGTGATGTTCCCCAAGGCTCAGTATTGGGGCCAGTTCTGTTTAACATCTTTATCAATGACCTGGACTAGGGAATCGAGTGCACCCTCAATAAGTTTGCAGATGACACCAAGCTGGGCAGCAGTGTTGATCTGCTTGAGGGTAGGAAGGCTCTAGAGGTATCTGGACAGGCTGGATCAATGGGCTGAGGTCCACTGTATGACATTCAACAAGGCCAAGTGCTGGGTCGTGCACTTGGGTCACAACAACCCCATGCAGTACTACAGGCTTGGGGAAGAGTGGCTGGGAAGCTGCCTGTCAGAAAAGGACCTGGGGGTGTTGGTCAACAGCTGGATGAATATGAGCCAGCAGTGTGCCCAGGTGGCGAAGAAAGCCAACAGCGTCCTGGCTTGCATCAGGAATAGGGAAGTGATTGTCCCCCTGTGCTCAGCACTGGTGAGGTCACACCTTGAATACTGTGTTCAGTTTTGGGCCCCTCACTACAAGAAAGACATTGGGGTGCTGGAGCATGTCCAGAGAAGGGCAACGAAGCTCATGAAGGGTCTAGAGCACAATTTTCATAAGGAGCGGCTGAGGGACCTGGGGTCGTTCAGCCTGGAGAAAAGGAGGCTGAGGGGAGACCTTATTGCTCTCTACAACTACCTGAAAGGAGAGTGTAGAGATATGGAGGCTGACCTCTTCTCNGGTGTACTGGGTAAAAGACTGGCTGGATGGCCAGGCTCAAAGAGTTGTGGTGAATGAAGTTAAAATCAAATTGGCAGCCTGTCAACAAGTGATGTTCCCCAAGGCTCAGTATTGGGGCCAGTTCTGTTTAACATCTTTATCAATGACCTGGACTAGGGAATCGAGTGCACCCTCAATAAGTTTGCAGATGACACCAAGCTGGGCAGCAGTGTTGATCTGCTTGAGGGTAGGAAGGCTCTAGAGGTATCTGGACAGGCTGGATCAATGGGCTGAGGTCCACTGTATGACATTCAACAAGGCCAAGTGCTGGGTCGTGCACTTGGGTCACAACAACCCCATGCAGTACTACAGGCTTGGGGAAGAGTGGCTGGGAAGCTGCCTGTCAGAAAAGGACCTGGGGGTGTTGGTCAACAGCTGGATGAATATGAGCCAGCAGTGTGCCCAGGTGGCGAAGAAAGCCAACAGCGTCCTGGCTTGCATCAGGAATAGGGAAGTGATTGTCCCCCTGTGCTCAGCACTGGTGAGGTCACACCTTGAATACTGTGTTCAGTTTTGGGCCCCTCACTACAAGAAAGACATTGGGGTGCTGGAGCATGTCCAGAGAAGGGCAACGAAGCTCATGAAGGGTCTAGAGCACAATTTTCATAAGGAGCGGCTGAGGGACCTGGGGTCGTTCAGCCTGGAGAAAAGGAGGCTGAGGGGAGACCTTATTGCTCTCTACAACTACCTGAAAGGAGAGTGTAGAGATATGGAGGCTGACCTCTTCTCCCAAGTAACAAGTTATAGGACAAGAGGAAATGGCCTCAAGTTACACCAGGGGAGGTTTAGATTGGATATTAGGAAAAACTTCATGGAAAGGGTTACCAAACATTGGAACAGGCTGCCCAAGGAAGTGATGGAATTGCCATCCCTGAAGGTATTTAAAAGATGGGTAGACTTGGTGCTGAGGGATATGGTTTAGTGGTGGTTTGGGCAGTGTTAGGTTAACAGTTAGGCTCAATGATCTTAAAGGTCTTTTCCAACCTAAATTATTCTATGAAATAGAGATGTTATCTTTTCTCTCTCCTCTCCCCCCACAAAGTTTCTTGATAGCCTCACACACGTGGTATATCACAGTATGATACTGTATGAACAGTATAAATGAGACTTTTTAGATTCAGAAGTGTACAAAATGATGCTGTGAAATGAACTGGGAATCAAGATTCAGCCTCACCATGGCTTCCAGCAGCTACTGATAAACTGATAAAACCCTGTACTTCTGAAATAAATTGATAATATCATTAGAGCTCTGGAAATCTCAATTTAAGCACGTGCAGCTACTGTTAATTTTTCACATGCTAGATTTATTCTTTTTTTTATTCAGACTACAGTGTCAGAATGGGATTTCGATACATCTTTCTTTAAAAATGTATGCAAATAAAATACATCTGCGTTTCATGATTTTTTTTATATACTTGCCTAGAAATGGTTTATAAAGGCAGAACCTATAACAGCAATACCTCAGCAGAATGCTTGATTACCTTTATTGAATAGGATTTATAATAAATAGCAACTGATATGAAATTCATCATTTATGGTGATTATATCGTCCCTGGGAAACATTAGCCTGCTAAATAATGACTGACTGAAAGTGGTCTTTCTGTCCTTCTGTCATTTTTAATGCTTAAAGTGTAATCATTTTAACCTCTTACACTAATAAGCAAAGCAACCTGGATACTCCTCACAATTATGTGATTTCCCTCAATAACAAGGAACAAAAAACCCACAGATATAGGAAACCATATAGAAGAGATAAAACACACCAGACTTTTTGTATGGTTTTCAACTAAGTTGCAGAACAATCTCTAACAGTTAATTTTCCTTTGTACTAACTCCTAAGCAGTATGTGTTAGGTCTAGAGGGGGCTCAAAGGCTGATTCATGTAAAAGTCATAATACTTTATAATATTGTTAAGTCTGGGGAAAAGGGAAAGAAAAAGTTTGCATGAAAAACCCCAAGAGGATGGTGCTCTGTGTTCCTCATACACAAGCATTTAACTAAAATTCACCTGTAGCTTTGCCCACATGGTGAAAGTAGAAATAAAAAGTCATTCTGACATGTTACACAGTAATCTAACACTTTCCAGGAATGCAGCTCCTTGGGTCCTTGAGTCAGGAAGATATTTTCAGAGGCCACTTAGGGTGTTACTAAAGCAACAGCTGGACTTGGTGTTAAGGGCTATCCATAAAAATAAGACATTGGCCTTCTTGATGAAGATGCAGGGAAAACAATTCTCACCATGGCTGCTCTCATGAGAGATGTTTTATGTCATGACCCACATCTAACAAGCAAAACAGACTCAGGACTTTCTGTGCTGGAGATATCCCATCTGATCAGCCAGGTAACAAATTTACTCCATGCCATTTATACATCCACAATTTACATGCCAACATCCAGGAGTTAGTCTTCACATGGAGACCAGAGCCCCACAGCTCCTTCGCCCAGGGCACTCCTGAGATGGCGACAACGTTCTGTACAAGCCAGAGTTTGACTTAAACCCATTGACATTGAGGAGAGAGTCTTAACTCCGGACTCTGTATCACTGGGGACTTCATGGAGAGGATTATCTCCAGCTGCCACCTGTTCTGCTGTTATTATAAGGAAATTATTTCTCATTTGGTTTCAGTGCAACTCTGCAGCAAGTATTGGTTTCAAGTGAGTTACACTAGGAAAAATAAGGGTTGACTAGGGCCCATTTTTTTCTACTATTCATTTTCCAACCAGCCAGCCCCTACCTTTCTGGTATTTTAAAAATATGTTCCAGCTATGATTAAAGGTTTCTTTGTTTTGCCTTTCAATTATGTCTCTGCAAGACTGTAAATGCTTTTATATGAGAATTGTAAAGCATTGAGCATGCATCTGTTTTTAAGCTTGGGAACTATTACAGTCATTAGCTGCTTCTATAATTTGCCCTTTTTATACTAATACTTGCTCAGCTTGAAGGGCATATTGCTTATATATTGTGTCTTTGTGCTTCCATGTCTCATTTACCCAGAGTGGCACAGCAGGTTCACCAAATTAAGGATTAGACAGACAATGGCCAGAATAGTTCTGCCATCTCTATTTTCCTTAAATTTTCACAGATACAAGTGAAATCTCTAAGTTCACAGAATAGGTAAAGCATACTAAATTTAAAAAAAAAAAAAAAAGTTGAAGCTATATATTTGTATATGATTTATATAATGCATTGTTTCTTTTTCTTCTACTCTTTTCTGCCTTTTAGTAGGATGAGTCTGGTTTATTGCAAACCCAGCTCTCACAAGTAAATGAAGCAGCGACTGGCATCGGCCTATGGGCAGATTATAAAGTTCCAAGTATAACTTTTTATGAACATGTAAACCCTGTTTCTGAACCAAAGGTGGCCAGAACTGCACACTGGCAATCTGCACAAACCTGCCCCTTCTCAGAAGTTCTCAGACCACCAAATCCGTGCTGCAACAAGAAAAGATTTGACACAGACAAAAGATGATTATTTTTCTTTCTTGACACATCCGTCTAGAACAGAACATCGTTGAACTGAGTGAGGCCCTCCTACGAGAGAAAAAAAAAACATACCATATGACAGAGGAAAATATTTTCATCAGACCACGTGTAACAGTATCAGAGCATCACTTCTAACACAACAATGCAGTTGTGCTCTTATTCTCGCCAGGTGAAAGGTTTTTACTTAGCCCCTCCCAGGAGCATCAGGACAAGGTTGAACCCAGACCAGCAGAGGCCTCCCCCGCCCCCTGGCTCTGGCGAAGATCCATGCCCCTGCTCGCACCACCTACCCTGTTGCTCCTGGAAGTCCTGCCCCTCTTCCAGTCATGTGGTTGACTTGCCACCTCCTCTTTCTGTCCTTGGCGGCTGACATTCTGTTAAGTGCCCTCCCCCCATGTGAGCACAGGCTGTCCTGTGATTGGCTGGCATTGCTATCTGCCCCCACCAATCCAGCCAGGTGCACATCATAAGAGGAAGACCCTCCCCATTCACACATGGGGGCCACCATTTTGGATTGTCCACCATTTCATGGCAAGGAGCTGCCATTTCATAGCCAATGTGTTTTCATTCTCTTCTGTGACTGGCTGAAGGCTGTTTCCCAATACCATTTTAGCCCATGTGTTCAAAAGCAGCCCTGTGATTAGCTACCAGGACCAGCGATGCCTTCCATGTGACCCAGGAGTGGATCAGCACTGGGAGCCCTGCCCACGATATACATGGAGGCCACTGGTTTTGACATCTGTCGTGGTTTGGGCTGGACTGGCCGCTGAGATGAATGACACATGCTCTCCCCCACCTCTCCCTCCACGGAGAGGAGGGAGAGAGAGAAAGAGACTTATGAGCTTGGAAGAAACTAAACTGCTTCAATGAAAATTATTAATAATAAAATCAAAAGAAAATAATGAAATATATACAATATATACAAAACCAGTATCAAGCTCCCACAATGATGATCACATCACCGTCAGGCACAGGAAAGTCCCAGACTGGTCCCAGCAGAAACTGCATTCCAGATCTGGTTTCAGGAGTACACAGATCAGGATCAAAGGTGGGCAAACAGACAGAGTCCTCCTTGGACACCGGCCATTGAAGAAAGAGGGCTGACCCTTTGGTCCTTCAGCTTCTATACTGAGCATGATGCCGATGGGATGGAATACCCTGTTGGTCAGTTTTGGGTCACCTGTCCGCTCCTCCCTGCAGGTACAATCCCTCTACACTTTTCCACTTCCAATCCCTCCAATGGGGCAAAACCCAAATTTGGCTGCCCTTGTTTGTTATAGCAATAAGCATAAGCAAGAGCCTCTCTGCAAAGCATTCCTTGGCATGAATTACAGCTAATCAGGTCTCACCATTCTGAGAATGAACAGTGTCTCCACAATATGCTGTTAATTTCAGTTAGTTAGAAGAGGCACAGCTAAAAAGTAAAATTATTGAACAGAAAATTAGTTCTATTTTACCTCAAACCAGGACAAGGTCATACTCCACATGTTTCCATATTGCTTTGTAATTGGCTGCTTGCCGGTTTTTGAACTGTCATACTCGCGTGATCTCAGGATGACCTCTAATTTGCTGCTCATTTCCTTTTGACCAGGATGTTCTCCTATATAAAAATATATACACTATATATGTGTGTGTATTATATATATTTATATATGTTATGTCATAGAAATATATAAGTATAGAGAGACATATAACAAATATTTAAATCCTAGAAAGTGTCAAGAATACTCTGTATACAACATTCTTTAATAATAATGAATAATTAAATTTTAATAGAAAACAATTAAATAAAATTAAAAGGCAATTTTGGAGCCCTGCACTTTACAAGACTGCTGGACAAACCCTAGTGTGCTCGGGCTGGGGGATATTCGAGAGGGTGGTGTGGGGCACCAAAGGGGTGGGGGACAGAAATGAGCTAGAACATGCCCCAAGGCTGTGGACATAGCCCTGGGGGCCACTAGGGGTCCCTGAGGAAAGATGCATCCTGCATGCTGCACGAAGAGGCCCCACATATGGGAGCCCGAGCCCAACAGGACGATACAGCAGTGTTACCAGGGCAGCCTCTAGTCTGGAAGGGAGCTGCCATTGCTTTCTGCTGTGGGGGAGCATAAACCTAGCAGGAAAACCATTGCAGGGTGCAGGTTTGTGCGAGGCGTTTCTTTATCCTTAAGTTGATGATCTTACAGAAAGTTTCAAAATTCTCCATCTGACTCCTTGAACGGGGAGAAGAGAGAATTGTGGCCTGGTGCATTGTTCCCTTTTCTGCCCCATCCTGCAGCAGTGAAAGAAGGAACAGGTGTGTTGTAGTAAAATAGATATTAACTAGAAAAATGAAATGTAAAATGTGATTGAAGCACTACAGAAACCTGCTGCTACTGAAGTCCTCTACACTGCCCCAACCCTATTTAATTATTTACCTAATAATAAAATAGAGAAATAGCAACTAGACAGGATTTATCTATGATTCAATTAAGGAACTAACTACTAGACAATGTAGCTTTGTTGGTAAGTAGGATATTCCTGTCAAGAGAGTGAAGAACTGTAGGTCTGGTCAACAAATTGAGAAAGCCTCCTGGAACTGCCAAGATTAGAGGAGAAGTAGGTAAAGGTAATTTTGGCAGGGGGAGATCGTGACCACCGATTCATTGACCACCTACCCAAATGTACCACCTGCTCAAAAGAGAACAGTGAAAGAAGACAGAGTCAGCGTACTAATTTACATGGGGAGCAAAGAAATCTTGACCACTCATTAAAGAGAATAACAATGAATATGTATTAATTGTTTGAATATGTAACAATTAATGTATAAAAGTGGAGATTTTTGAAACTAAGGTGTGGTCCCATTTTGTGACAAGCACCCCATTTCTGCGCATTAATGGAACAAACTTGGAAATACCTCTGCTCTGTGTGTTAATGGCTTGCATACCAGGTAAAGAACTCAGATTTGGGACAACGGATGCAGGAAGAATGGCACTGTTTGAGGAAAAAAGGAAAAAGTCTGGAGAAGCCTGATCAGCAACCAATACCCCCAAGTCCTATTGATAAAGTTCCTCAGTGCATAAGTTAAATCAATTGTCTGGTGTTTCATTTCTTCCACGGGTATGGTAGCAGTCTGACAGTAAACATACCTATGCCACTGATTCACTTAAAAGCCTTTTATTATGCCCCTGGTGGGATGGGATGTTTTGGCAGTGGAAATCCCCTTTCTTTCTGAAGCCTCTAAAAGGGAATTGCTGATTTGAACAGAAGCCAAGTTGTAACCTGACTTGCAAATGAAGGTTCTTGCAGGTTACAGAAGGTGACCTTTGAAAGAAACAAGGACTACAATTGAATAAAAGATTGAATTATTCTCCTCAGTAACTACTGATATTTTTGCTGTATTTAGGACCGTTGAAACTATTTGTTTAAATACCATGACTATTTTGTTTCCTTTCTTTTATGTGCTAATGGTCATATAAAAATGTTTTTTTACCAGGTTAAAAATTATCAGTGAATAATTTTTCCTTGTAAAAAGGTAGGAAAATAAGATTTCTTTAAAGTGATTTTTCCCTGGAACATTTATGATTAAACCTATACCTACTGAAATTAGTTATGCAGTACCTTGTCTCCTCAAATGAGTACAGATTATTCTTTGCCATCATGCTGTTGTCCTGAGAACATCATATATGAATAAGCTTCTAGGCTATTAAACAGTTTGAACTTCCTATGGGATATTTCGGTAGTTGTACAGTTTATCTTTAAGTGTTTTTTCCCTTCTTAGAATTTTGTGTCCTTAAGTAAGTAAGGTCTGCCTGATTCTTGCACAGCTCAGTTTTCCATTGAACACCCTGACTTTCTCGTAACAGTGATTTGTAGAACTGAACTTATTAACTCTCTGGCATTGATCACTGGGCTGCTAATCTCAGGAAGGAGTCAGCTGCTGCTCCCAAATATAAATGCTGAATAGAGAACCTGGATCAAGTTTTTCATCTGATGCCAGCTGACATCTCTATTATAACCAATAAATATTGTTCTGATTAGTCAGGAGGTAACCCTTGATGAATATGTAGCAGGAGAGTTAATGAACGTATATTATGACAACACACTGAAAGATTATTTAGAGAATTCAAAGCAAAATAAAAGCTTTTTTTCCATGACTGGTTTCTTTCTGTCTGTCCTATCAATGACAAGTGTCTCTTGTCCTTTCTTGCAAACTTATTTCCAGTTTGTTATGGATAAAAAAGGATTATGTAAGGGGATGTCATGGTTTAACCCCAGCTGACAACTACGACCATGCTGCTGCTCGCTCACTCCCCCCATGATGGGATGGAGGAGACAATTGGAAGAGTAAAAGTGAGAAGACTCGTGGGCTGGGATAAAGACAGCTTAGTAAGTAAGTAAGGCAAAAGTCACACATGCAAGCAAAGCAAAACGAAGAATTAATTCACTACTTCCCATTGGCAGGCAGGTGTTCAGCCATCTCCAGGAAAGCAGAGCTCCATCATGCGTAATGGTTACTTGGAAAGACAAACACCATCACTCTGAACATCACCCCCTTCCTTCTTCTCCCCCCACCTTTATATACTGAGCGTGACATCATACAGTATAGAATAGTCCTTTGGTCAGCTAGGGTCAGCTGGCCCAGCTGTGTCCCCTCCCAACTTTTTGTGCACTCCCAGGCTACTCGCTGGTGGGGAAGTGTGAGGAGCAGAAAAGGTGTTGACGGCCTAGCAGCAACTAAAAACATGAGTGCATTATCAACACTATTCTCATCCCAAATCCAAAACATAGCACTATACCAGCTGCCAGCAATTCTACCCTAGCCAAAACCATTACAGGGGAATAATGGAGAATAAGGAAGTGGAAAGGTATACGACAGAGCTCAGCAGAATCCAATATAACAGAGAGAGGGAGCATGAAGTCTGGATCAGATTAGAATTTATCCATAAAATGATTGCATGGAAGGAAGTGAACTGTGACATTAATTTATAATTCTGGTGTAATTCTGAGCCAGAAAAGTAGAGAGTTTATAATCCCATATTGCCAAAATACTGAGGGGCAACACCAGGAGCTTGGGACACTTTTGAGAAGAAAACTTGTGAATCATAAAAGTTAGCCATAATTTTTCTTTCAGCAGATACCAAAGTACCTATGTTGTATTAGACAACAGAAACCCAGGAATCTTTTACGGCTGTGAAAAATTGTAAAAATAATATATATATTAATATGAATGGAGAGTGAATGTGAAGACCTGGGTGCAAAATGCCAGCAGGGGATAAAAATGGCTTGTGCTGCTGACACCTGCAGTAGCAGATCATCAAGATCCTAGCACCCATCTGTCTGCAATTTCTTGGAATGACCAGACCTGAAACAGAGCCTGTGGCTAAATCCTGATGACTCACAGAAGTGGGACAAGATAGAAAGATTAATTGTACCTGAAGGGTCTAATGAGATGCATCCAAAACCAGCACACTCCTCAGTGGATTCTTACTCCTAACTAAGACCACAGGTAGTGTGGGGAGAGGCTCAAAAACTGATGCCTCTCAACCTCCATGTCACTGTGAGCACCTCTAGACAGGTTGCCTGGATACAGGTGTCCTAGTGCCTGACTGCTCAGCAGGCTGCTTGTACTTGTCCTGCTGATAGGGATACCAGACCATGAGTGTGAGTGACTGAAATTGCTTGTGTTTTCACCAAATCTAGCTGTTCTTCCTATGAGGTGTTGCGTTGAGGTACCTTGTTGCTATGGTGTTGAAACATTGTTTCCTACAGGACAATTTGGCAGACCTATTTATCTCCTATTTCTTCCTATTTTCCTGATGGATGATAAAACCATCAGAGAAATATTAGCTATGCTAATTCTGAATGTGGTGCAAAACGTATAGAATAAGAATTTACCAACTTTCAGTCACTCTGACCCTAAATGAAAAGATAGTGTGTTGTAAATTACCCACAGGGCATAAAAGGATGTTGCAGATGGGTAAAATGAAGTGACCATAGAGCAGTGAATTGCCATCAGGATCAGATTGGATCATTGCTCTGCTTGATTTCCTGGTACCATCTCTTCATAGTCCCATCTTTTAAAAAGGCACAGCAAGAGAAAGGCCATGTAGGCAACTCGAGTTTCTGGCGGGACTAAACATCGCCTTGGCAATCTGGCCCAATGCACATTGGCATAGAAAGCCCAAAAGAAAGAAACATGAAAGACAGAAGAGCCCCCAAGAACTGGATGAGCAAAGAAAGCGATTAAGGGAGAATGGAAAACCAATGATGCAAGTAAGCATGAAATGGATGTAGGTCCCTCAAATAGGGATGCAAGAATGGGATAAGGGAGAAAAGAAACTGGTGAAGAAAAGAAACTCATAGAGGAATAATCATCATGTGAGAGGTCACAAGAAGAACTCGTAGTGTATTGCACAGTGTGCTGGATAGCAAGGTGGGAAGGAAGCAGGTTGGAGAAGAGACAAGCATTGCACAGGCAGCAAGTGCTTTTTGTCAAGCATCATTTGTGAGCTATTTTATGTCTCCTTGGTTGGATGCAGAGAGTGGAAGAAGCTGCTTCAATCCTGTCTGGGGCTTTTGGGTGCCATCATGATAATAAGACTTAATAATATTAATAATAGTCATTATAGTTCTTTTTCCATCAAACGCTAAGCTTGCTGGGCTTTGGGAGAGCCTGAAAATTCATAATGAAAATGCAAGTTCTGTGCGCTTCAGTTCAACTTTATTTGATTGAAAACTGACATCCTCTACAGGCTCTCAATGTTCCCAAATTATTATGGAATAAATAAGAGTAAAAAGGCTAACCACTCTGCATGAACACAAATGAAAGTTTAACAGGACTCAGGTGGTTTTGTAAGTATTCACTGTGCTACTGGTACAGCATGTGTCCCTGCAGAGTGATCGCTACTGACTGACCTACAGCTCAGTTTTAACAGCCATTTTCTTTTTACTAAAAGAAATCAGCAAACTATTCACACAGCTCGGCATGCTGCAAATTCAGACTGTCTAAGTGTGTCTTACCATGAAAAAAAAGTGATTTGTACTTGGAAAAAAGGAATTTAGTAATTGTAATGGGCATGCCTGAGTGTCCTTTGACTCATAAACAAATAGTGCATGTGACATAAGCTATCTGTGATGGGTGCCACAGTAAGAGATAGGACTTCTTTTATCTCTTTCACCTTAAATATTAAAACAAATCCCGGTGCCTTTAAAATACCGAATTTCAGCAAAAACAGGCCGAGTTCCATGAAATGAAGTAGTACTACTTACAAACATTTTGGAGTAAATCAATATTCTTTCCAAAACATCCATGGCAGTGAAATGCTCTTGTCACTAAAAAGTTACAAAAAGCCCCTCAAAAATCTTCAAACCAGCTGTCCGCAGATGTCAGGCATGAAAAGTGCACTTTACAGCTTGCATAAAAGGAAAGAGGTCAAGACTTTTATAGACCCACGAATCTCGAAGCTGTCTTTCTTAGATCGTTTAAAAAGCCTTGAGTCTTGTAGTTCGGCAAAGGCATGTTTTTTACCTCAAGGAGGCCAACTTCTGCTGCTGCCACTGGCTGGCTCTGTGACTTGGGGGAACTCACTGAACTTTTTGGTACCACAGTCAGCTCACTGCAAAATAAAGGCGTTTAGAGCACCACCTTCCTTAGGGCTGTGAGGCTTAATTTATTAAGGTCTATAAATAAGTATCAGTTTGACAGAGAGAAGGGTCGTTTATTAATTATGATCTACATTTGTTGACCTGTGATTTGTGTATTTGGTTGGGGACAATGTCAGCTCTCTAATATTAACATGGAAAGGCTAGAGAAAAAAATTATCTCCCTCTCAGATGGGATTCCAAGACACTTATTTTTAGGTCCGGAAGTACTTGACTGGGTCTGAGTGAGACACAGTTGCACAACCTCATAAGGCTTCCACAAAACGGAGGCAGCCTTGTACTTCTCCAGACAGTTAGGATAAATGTGGAGGGTCCTGAAGAACTCCACAAGCATAAGGGTGACTGAGAAAAGCATGGTGACAAGCAGAGAGCTACTGCAAGGATAGATGTCCAGATACTTCCCTGAAGAAAAGAAACATTAAAAAGATTCACTAACTTAAAATATACTCTAAGTACATATAGTACTCACAGGTTACGCATCTTGTTTTCTGCCTAAATTCCTTTTTCTACCTCAATACCCTAGGCACCATTCAACACTGCTTTGCAATTGTGTGCCTTTATTTACATCTGAATGTAAATAAATCTTCTACACATCAAAACAGAGCCAGTACATGCCTGCTTTGCACAGGTTAGATGCAAGCCAGAGGAGAACAGTTCTCTCTCAGGGAGTATCTCTGTATGAAAAGGGCAAAAGCGTACAGTCAATAAGAGAAATGTAAATATGCACTTTCCATTATAAATAAGTGGTTTGCTAGCATATCATGCACAGCTGGAGCTGTGGTTCCATAGCCATCAGCAATCCATCAGCATGCCCGTCTCCAGTGACTAGTATTTTTCTTAAATCTCGGACTGCAGCAGTGAGAATTATTAGGAGGCATCTGCCATCCTCTCAACCCATTCAGTGATGCCTTCCAAAACATTCAGTCCAACCTCTGTCAGTCTTCCTACTCTACTTCTTAAGCATCATCTGGACTTGCTAAGAAATAATTTAGGACATGGTTATGCTGTGTTCTTGTAGGAATAAAAAAAAAAAAAGAAAAAGAAGATAAATGTAACTATCTGGAGAAAAAGCCCTATGTAGGATGAAGAAAAAAATGAGTGGTACATAATAGATCAGATTTTAAATCCTAATTTCCAATATTCACTAGTGCTATAGCAGGTATTAAAAGTGTAGAGTGCTTCTGCACACAGAACTTCCCTCCAACCTTTTTGATGTTGCATAGCTTTCCTTTTATTTGTTTTTCTCCATTACTCCTTTTATTCCTTTACTTTTAGACCATGTGTGTCTACACCTCATTAAATATACCAGTCCTTCACAGTTCTCAAGACTGATTTATACATGGTTTGTAAATGAATGAGGTCTGTCATCTTTCTGAGATTTTTTGAACTGTGCTAATTTGAAACACATCTTGTGTGTTTCATCTGCAGCATAAGACTAGGCATAACTTCTTTAAATAAAAGCAAAATGTTTATTAAGCAGCTACTAAAGCTGTCAACAAAGGCACTCCTTTGACCAGCATTGGCTTTTTCTGTCCTTTTAGCAGCACTGCCTGGTACAATGGAGATTGGCAAGTTTGGGGTATAATTACCAAAGCAGGTGAATTTATTTTTTTTTCCCAATGAATAGGAAATTCAATAAAGAAAATTTTATCATCTTGAAACAATTTGAGTTCTGCTCATATTCACCACATGAGATTTTCCTGCAGGGCAAAAAAAGGTAGAAAGAAACAGCTTTGTAATTTTTCATACCCTGCATGCGTATACTGTATCTGATGCAACTGGCACTCCTGATGTGCACCTTTTTGCTATGAAGGGATCACCCCCTTGCAACAGAAAGTTTTTCAAGCCCTCTCTGTGGCTGCTAGGAAGATCTGCACTTTCCTGAGCCTTTAGGATGTCAGCTGTCTGACAAGATGAGGCTTTCTGCTGAACCTTATACTTGCAAACCACGAAGCAACAGTGGAGGATGTGAAGGTCGGAGCCTTGGCTGCAGTGACCATGAGATGGCAGAGTTCAGAATCCTGAGAGAAGGAAACAAGGCAAACAGTAGGATCACAGCCCGGACTTCAGGAGAGCAGACTCTGGCCAGTTCATGGATCTGCTTGGAGGGATTCCATGGGAATCCTCTCTTGGATAGACGAGGGGTCCAAGAGGATGGGTTGATTTTCAAGGATCTCATCTTCCAAACTCAGGAATGGTCCATTACCCGTATGCAAGAAATCCTGCTAAGGTGGTAAAAGGGCCTGCATGGATGAACAAGGAGCTCCTAACAAAATTCAAACATTAAAAAACAAAATGAAAAAAAAAACCCCATACAAGACATGAAAGCAGGGACAGACGACCCATGAAGTATAGAGACACTGGCCAAATGTGCTGGGATGGGGTTAGAAAAGCCAAGGCCCACTTGGAGATGAAACTGGTCCAGGCTGTGCAAGAAACTAGGAAGGTGTCTACAGCAGAAAAAGAAAGACCATGGGTAAAGTGAGCCTGCTGCTGAATGGGGCAGGGGACCTAGTGACTGGGGACATAAAAGAGGATGAGGTATTCAATGCTTTTTTTGCCTCAGTCTTCACTGTTAAGAACTGCCTTCAGGAATCCCAAATTCCTGAGACCACTGGGAAAGTTTGGAGCAAGGAAGACATATCCTTGTGGCAGGAGGATCTAGTTAGGGAACATTTAAACAGGCTAGAAATACACAAGTCCATGGGACCAGATGAGATGCACCCACAAGTGTTGAGGGAGCTGGCCAATGTCATTGTGAGGCAATTGTCTATTGTCTTTGAAAGGTTGTGGTGAACAGAGGAGGTTTCTGATTACTGGAAGAAAGCAAATGTCACTCCTATCTTCAAGAAGGGTAAGAAGAAGTATCTGGAAAACTGTAGGCCAGTCACTCTCACCTCACCCATCCTCTGGGAGAGTGATGGAGCAAACAATCTTGGAAACCATTTCTAGGCACAAGAAGAACAAGATATATTAAGGGCAAGATGATGACTGGGAGGATGAATTTATGAAGCAGAAATGCTGGACCAACCTGATAGTCTTTATGATGAGGTGATTAGTTTGGTGGATGAGGGGACATCAGTGCATATTGCCTACTTAGACTTCAGTAAAGCTTTCAACACTGTCTCCCACAACATCCTCATAGACCAGAATATTCCCCTTCAGAATAGCTGAGAGGACAGTGAGGTGGACTGAAAGGTGGACGAAATTCCAGGCTCAAAGGCTTATGGTTGTTAGCACAAAGTCCAGCTAGAGGTCTATTCCTAGTAGTGTACCATAGGGGTTGGTACTGGGCCAGTAATGTTTAAGATCTTCGTTAATGACATGAATGATGGGGCAGTGCACCCTCAGCAAGTTTGCAGATGATTCAGAACTGAGGAGAATGGTTGATACATCAGACGGTTGTGCTTCCATTCACAAGGACCTCAACAGACTGAAGAAATGTGCCATCTCAAGAAGTTCAATAAAGGGAAATGCAAAGTCTTGTATCTAGGGAGGAATAACCCCATCCACCAGTACAGGCTGGAGCTGATCAGAAAGAGAGCAGCTTTACAAAAGAGGACTTTTCATTGTGGGCAATGAGTTGACCATGAGGAGGCAATGTGCCCTTGGTGGCCAACAGCATTGCCAGCAGTTCAAGGTGGGGGGATCCTTCTCCTCTGTTCAGTGCTGCTGCAACCACATCTGGAGTGCTGAGTGCAGTGCTGGGCTCACCAGTAGAAGAGGGACATATGCATGCTGGAGTGAGTCCTGCCAAGGGCCGCAAAAGTGATTAAGGGATTGGAATAACTATCATACAAGGAGAAGCTGACAGCTGAGATGTTCAGCCTAGAAAAGAGAAACCTCAGGGAGGCTAGGTGTAACCCCAGGAGGGTATACCCATGTATACAAATACCTGACTGAGGGGAGTAAATTCTTCTTTACTGGTGCCTAGGAAACGGACAGGGTAGAATGCGCACAAATTGATATACAGGAAATTGGTTTTAAGCATTAAAATTACTCTTTTTTACTGTAAGGGTGGTTGAACACTGGGACAGGTTGCCCAGTGGCTTTGTGAAAACTCCATTGTTGGACATTTTTAAATCTCAACTGGACAGTAGGGAATATGGACTAGAGAACTCCTGGACTAGAGGTGCCTTCACACCTCAGCAGTTCTGTGGATCTATGATTCTGGAACCAAGGTGTCTCTCATGGACACCAAATAACTAGGCTGGTAATTAAAGAAAACAGATGCTACAGAAAATCAGCAATTTAGAAAAAAAATCATATTCTCTCTGTACTTGATTTGCATTCAGTTGAACTAAGGCATTAAAGAGTTGACAAAGGAAAATATTCATTAGTAGTTCATTGCAAGAAAACATCAAGAACAGACTTACACAGGTCTATCCAACAACCTGCTAATCTTTGTTCATTAGCCATCAAAACAGCATTTAATGAGCTTGGCTTTTATCTAGACCTCTGGATTTCACCTTGAGAGAAAAAGATTATTCTGCTTGGTGGATTTGTTGACTGTTTGGAATGAGAAAATACAAGAAATCTCTCAAGATCTCTTGGTCAAGAGATTTGAACCCCTTTTTAGCACATATGAGAATCTCAGATTAAAGTTTTAGGCTATATCACAAAGAATACTCAATCAAACCAAGCTCTGTACTGTTATGTGTTTTATAGCAGATAACATCCTTATCCTAAACTTTGACCAGGCATGATACACTCCAGTTCCTGCCTAGCACTACTATGATTTCAGTGGGACTGTGAGCCAATGTAGGCAATCAGACTGAAGGGTACTTTCAGTAGTTTATGCAAGCGTCCCCTGACTCAGAAGTACACAGGAGGTCCCAGTCTCCACATCCATAAGAGTGGGTACCCAGTTGGCAGCCTGGCTATAAATCAGAGGGCACCCCTGACTTGTTCAGTATTCCAGTGGACATGCTCACCAGAGGTTAAAATGTCAGCAGAACAGGAAGGGATAGAAGCACTTGATCAATAAGATGAAGGACAAGGAAATCCAGAGCCAGGACTGAATGAAGTATGTTTTACCTTCATTTTCAGTTCTGTTTTGCATTTTTGGAGGTAGCCTAATCTCATTATTTCTTGTAAAGACAGAGTTAATGAATACAGCATTGGCAGGCAGCCCATAGCCTGAAATGGAGACTTGACACTGGAAGGCAGATTGGGTTAGGGCCCCTTAATTTTGTTTATGCTATTTTTACTGAAAAACCTTCCCTCTACAAAGTTTCCACTTATTTCGTAGAATGCTTTAATGGATAAACAAGGAAATGGAGAGTAGGTAATGTTCTCTGCCTGGAGTTTAAGTAATCTTAGAGGGCTTTAGAAAGAATTTAAATATTTGGTGGCTTACAATATGGTTATACATCTTAATAAATCAGCACTAGGCAACAAGCTCAAGTACTAAATGCATGGTCAGCCACAGTGAGTAATTTTGAGAGCATTCTTACATTCTCTCTTTTGGTGTCATTCAGTTAGCCTTCTCTAAAACGAAACTCGGAAATCATTTGGGAAGCAACCTGTTCTGGGCCCTGCTAGTAATCAGTTGTATGCATGAAATCACATGAAGTTTGATTTATTCAGTATTCTAGCAGTCCTAGAGCTCTCATGTGGCACCTTGTTGATCTTACACCATGTCTGAGATTAGCCTATACATTCTTGATGCATTATGCCATTAAAATTCTGTTTTCACTGATTGCAGAGAAGTCTCTTCACTATCTGGGGCAAATTAACTTGATGATCCTAGCTCAAAAATGGGTGCACCCCAAATCTAGGGGGATGATGAGGGTAGCTCTCCTATTTTAAGTCTTTGTCCGTATCCCAGGAGGCCTGGAAACAGTTTTTCCTGCTCTGTTGCAATGCTTCTGGCAAGTGTTAGTTCACGTGGCCCCATCCTTAAGAGACTGATTCATGGGTTAGAGAAGGTATTAAGGTTATCTGGCATGACTGTGACCAACAGGCACAACTGTGGCAAGACCACCAAGACCATCAGTTGCATGCAGCTATGGACAGTACAGTTTCAAGCCGGCCACTAAAATCCTGCATGCATGCATAGGGTACTTTGTCCCTTTTGTAGAGACTGCGTGTGCAGTAACATACCATGCATGCAATAAGTAAAAAGGATGTCATGCATGATACACTAGAGAGTGCCCCTGGTGAGTAGGCATAAGGACCAGTAGGATGGGCATAAAACTGAGTACAGTATGGACACATCCACTCTGAAATGGAGTAAAAGGAGGGGAACTTGGCAATGTGCTGATAAAGTGCTCTGTGCTACCTGGCTGTAAGGCTAAGGAATATTCTTGTATCAGCATTAAGCAGTGTTGGCAGAGCCAATGAGGAAGACAGCCTCTGGGGTTCTGTAATTTCTAGGAAGGCTTTAGGGGTTCCCTTCTTTTCAATAGTTTATTTGTCTGTGGGGACAATGACAGCTTTTTTCACCCTCTGACAAATATGACACTTGCTGCTTGCATTAGTGGGGGATGTTGGCTTGTGCTTTTCCTGGGTGTATGAACTCTTTTAGGGGTTAGTCAGTCCTCATGATGGTAAACCACAAAACATTTTCCAGAAACATGATGGAAATCAGAGAATTAAAGTGGTAGCTAACACCTTCAAGAAAGAGAGATAAGAAGATATTGGGAAGCCAGCATACTTGACAAGACCACTCATGGAGTGGCCTAGCATGTGCTAGGCACCTAGGACAGCTTCAGGGAGAAGGTTGACAGTGCTCTCCACCCATATGCAAAAGACATGTCTGGAGCGCCTTGAGTCCTATGTAGGGCAAGAGGAAACTACTTAGAGTGAGAAGGGGGTGGGAAAATTACTGTAGAGAGGGTCTGTAAATGGCAAGTGGTTCTGGACGTCCAGGTAACAGTTGTTGCCAGTCATGGTACCTTAGCAATATAAAGCCTGGAAATTGCCACAACCCTTCCTCCTTGGAGCCCTGGTGACATTCTTGTCACTGCTCAGGAAGAGGATGCCAACCTGACCCAGGAAGAATATGCTAAGCATAATGAATTGATAATACACATGAATCATCATCAGTGATTCTTGAGCCCAAGATGATGGACTGGTGTCTCCTGTGATCCGTGTGATCAGATCCATATTATTATTATTATTCAGGACACCCATTAGATGAAAATGTGTATAAAACAAATGACCTAGTACATTTGGGTATGACTTCTTCCTCATGTAACAGCTTGAGAAGGACTTAATAAAGCAGAAGGTAATGGCCACTTTTGGACCATGGAGAGGGCTCAGGGACAAGTGAGCTGTTTCTCAAAGAATAGTGCCAGCTGATTGCATTAAGCATAGATATGATCTTATGCATCTTAAACTTAGGAGTCTGCTGGCAGCCAAAATATGGATTTATGTCCCTCTGACCTTTGCATTTGACTGACATTTAAAATGAGAATTTCTTCAAGATGGTATTTGTCTTTGTATCTCCAGTTTATCGTTTGCTTTAATGATGTGTTAATCATAAATGCAGCATCAGGACCCTGCTATGCAGATGTTATGAAATAACTCTAATTACCATGATGAACTATTATAGTTATGTATTTGACTTACATTAAACACATCATCCTTGTTTTAGTAAATTTTGTGCAATGTATAGGATTTATCAAATCTCTTTGTGCAAACTCATTATTCAAATAATAAAGCAGTAAGGAATTATACAATATAATGACCTTCTTTCTGATAAAGAGTATTGTTATTTGTTTTAAAAATAGTGTTGTTTTTGGTTATTGTGTGGCTGCATTCTTTGGTCTTCCACATCAAATAAGAAATGTTCAATATGTTGAAAAGTATGGACAATTTTGAAACCAACATGCAAGGCTAATGATGGAGAGGACATACTTTAAATACAAATACGGATGTTAACTACAGCTAAGCCTGGATATGTGCATATGTTCAAACACAAACACAGGCATACAACACATGCACATGCACTTTCACTGGATGAGCATTGTTGCAGTCCTTTTTTTAAGGATGTTGTGTACATAAGCTTTCTGTGTCCAACTACTTCAGTTCATAACCCAGTGCCTCGTACTCCTGAACCCATCTAGGTTGGACAGATGAGGTCAAATTAATAATTATGGTATGCTTTCTGCATTAGCCTGCACTAAGAAAATTCTCAAATAGACCGATACGTGACTTTTATTTTTCTTGTATCATGAAGCAGTGTCTGGGATTTAGAGTCATAGAATCCTGGAATCATTTAGGTTGGAAAGCACCTTTAAGATGAATGCATCCAACTGTTAACCGAACTCTGCCAAGTCCACTAAACCATGTCCCTAAGCACCACGCCTACACATCTCAAGGGTAGTGACTCAACCGCTTCCCTGGGCAGCCTGTTCCAATGTTCATAACTCTTTCGGTGAAGAAATTTTTCCTAATATCCAATCTAAACTTCCCCTGGTGCAATGTGAGGCCATTTCCTCATATCCTATCACTCGTTACTTGGAAAAAGAGGCCAGCCCCCACCTCACTACACCCTCCTTTCAGGTAGTCGTAGGGAGCAATAAGGTCTCCCCTCAGCCTCTTTTCTCCAGACTAAACAACCCCAGTTCCCTCAGCTGCTTCTCATAAAACTTGTTCTCTAGGGCCTTCACCAGCTTCATTGCCCTTCTCTGGACACGCTCCAGCACCTCAGTGTCTTTCTTGCAGTGAGGGTCCCAAAAAGTGAACACAGTATTTGAAAGGCGGCAGTAAAAGGGAGCATCTCTCCTCTTGAATAAAGAAAAAACATAATAGGTGAAAAAAACCTGTCTACTGCACATTATACTCCCTTTCCCTCTCTCAGTCTTACTAGCATTTTCAATGGGGAAAGGCTTCCTGAGTCAGTAACAGAAGTCAAACAAGCTGACACTTCAGGAATGATCAATAGGTTCAAAAAAGCACCGTGGCTGGAAAAGAGTTGCAGTTATGGTCAGAAAGGGCTTGACAGAAATTTATTTATGGTGTCAGAAGTCAGGAAACCAGAGTGGAGGGTAGAAAGAAGTTGGAAAAGAATTAAATCCTCAAGGGCAGGTACGAGCCAAGAGAATAGAAGATGAGATCCTTTATGAAGACAGCACACAAGATCATCTAAAGTCACTTTCATACTGTGGAAATGGATTTTTTTTCCCAGTTTTATCAAAATAAACAAATGTAATATTGTGTGACTAATTGCATGTTACTGTAACTAATATGCTTCAATTCACTGTAGTTCAATCCATTACAACATCTGCAAAGCCACTGAAATTTGGGAACACTTGCTGCTTAAAATTCTACACTGGCTGCTAAATTAATGAAGTGAAGATGTTTTATAAATTCTTGCAGCTATTAGAGAAATTTAATTATTGAAAAATATTACCAAACTGGAGAGAATGTGCTGTACGAGCACTGGGGCACCAGGGGAATTAAATCATTTTGCTGAGTATACATATCACTTTGCTGCTTCAGAACTGCAATTAGTGAAATGACTGATTTTTCAATGAACAATGGAATTGGGCACACCTACTGTGTCCTCTAGTGATGTCCCTTGCTGGTAAAGGTAACCATATCAAGTAAAATTTTCACATATATACCAAGTTCTCATTTAAAATCAGTTACATTTCCACTGTAGGAAGGATATTTCAGAACATCCGTCCTCTGAGTCTTAGAAGTTGTAAACAGTCAATACCTGCATTTGTAATTACTTAGCTTCTATTATCTTCATACCACTATACATTAACATAAATTAGTCTTTTCCACCTCACGTTCAGTCCGTGAAGTCTTAGAAATTTACTCAGTCAGCTAATTAAAATTAAAGGCTTTCAGTTCCTCTAAATTGTTGAGCAGTGTTTCTTTAATGCTCCATGTCATTAATTCATCTTTTCTTTTCTTTTCTTTTCTTTTCTTTTCTTTTCTTTTCTTTTCTTTTCTTTTCTTTTCTTTTCTGTTCTTTTCTGTTCTTTTCTTCTCCGCTGCGCTCCTTTTTAATTTGGAGGATCAGAACTCAAAAGTCTGATTTTGCAGTGCCTTATATGAATTTCAAGACTTACATATTGACTGGATATCTACTCTCAAATTAACACAGAAATACCTTCTTTTCTTTGTCCCACATCACAGCAGGAGTTACAGAGGGTCAGCAAATTCAGTCACCCCCTGATCTACATTACAAACCACCAGTGCCTACAAGTCTTTCAGCACCTTTGTATTTTTGAACTGGTAACTCCTTAGTTTTCATCATTAATTCCTCAATGGAAGTGTTTTTATGTTACAGTATGAAATTTCATCCTATTTCTCTAATGACTGTCTTTAAGGCATCTAATTCTTCCTGACTGTGCTGTATCTTGAACAAATATTATTAGTGTACTTCTATTCTTTAATAGTTAATTTAATTAAAGTATTAAAGAAAAAAAAATCTTCAGAATTGTACTAAAACTTCCTTCTAGTGCATTAGTGCCTATTTCAATGCAGTATGAACATCTTCCCTTTAGCCTGTTTCTTGCTTGCTTTGCTACTCAGGTAATAATCCTCATGTTCTCTAGTTTCACTAACAATTTCCTGTATCCTTATATCAGATGTATACTGAATGAATAGTTTAGAACTGCTGTATATCTCTTGCCTAGAAAACAGGCACTGTTCAAACTGGGAGATATCAGATTAGCCAGGTATTATGTGGCTTTGCTGCTTACTAGCTCATTTTTTTCCACATCTTTACTTATTTTTCCCGTGCCATCATCTTGTTGCTGATCCCTGGTTTCAAAGGCTTAGAACAAAATGCATCAAGGAAGAAACAGTCCCTGGGTTCATGGAAGCTGGAACACAGTTGATGTAAGCATCCTCTTGAGATTAGCAACTGATAGGAGACATAAGAAACTTTCCTGTGACAAGGCACCTCCAAACTTTTAACCTTTTCCAGAGTTTGAATCTAGCCCACTAACCTTATACATTAGAAAATAGATCCAAGCCAACTCTCAGTTTTGAACACACTGATACTGAAGATATATGAATTCCACACTGAATCCACATATATCAGTGGATTTTCTGAATAACTTGTTTTATACTGCAGTGAGCCAGAACCCATGATATAAACAGCAACACATCTATGGATGCTCAAATCTGGATGCAAATTTTTTTGCCTGATGTCCATCTGCATGACACATAGTCATTAAAAATTCCTGAGTCATGAACACTAGGCTAATTAAAATCCAATAAATTGAGTTTTTAAGTATTATACTTAACTGCTTCTCATTTTTCATCATTAATCATGTGAGAAGAATTAATAAAAGCTGTATAAACTACAAAGGCTATTTGAGGTATTCCATCTTATCGCTGTACAGGATTTTTCAAAGGAAGCAAGGAAACAAGGTCCAATAAACTACAGTGAGATTTAGATAGCTAGTCTAGCCAAGCTTCTCCCATCTTTAATGAGATCACTGAAGTTAAGGAGTCTTTGTGACAGGTCTTCCTTTGTTATCAATGGGATGAGCTATACCACATATCCCTGGGGCTCACCACTCCACAGGAAGAGTCTGTGACTTCATTATTTCCCTATGCTGAGGGCACAAACAGCCTCCATGTAGTAAAGATACAGAATACAGAGAGCTGTGGTCAATCTCAGAAGAAATGATTGCCATTTTCTTTAAAATTCTTGGTGCACTGATTCTGGGCTTTTAAGAACTTGACATAAAAATACCTGGTTTAATTTGGAACTAAAAAAATTTCTCCTTTGCTTTCATTGTACCATTGAAGGATGTAATAATTAGCAGTAATGGACAAGCATACTCTGAAATACTTCAATAATTTGTTTTAGTAGTATATATCTGTAACTCTACTGTCTTACTCACACGTTTAAAGGGTCTGTTGTCTGTGAGTCTGCAATAATAAATTAACTTAATAAAAAAGGCAATAAGTAGCTGTCTTGTTTAGGATGTGATTATCAGGAAGGACATATTTTGTGTAAATAGCATTTCTGGGAATATTTCTGTACTAATGGAAGATGTCTCATAATTTAATTTTAATTTCATAATTTAATTCCTCCCCACCATCATCCTTAAAGCTACCATAGATAACTTTGTATGTTATACAATACTTTCTTAGTGAAAAATATAAAAGAAACACATCACATGTTTCTCTAAACTTTCTTTGGGGCAAAATAGAAGTTCTGAAAATTTAACTTTCCAACTGAATTTTTTTTTTCTTTTCAATACAGGATTTTTTCAACTTGTTCTTCTTTACACTATTTTGGTATACTCAGGCTATTATTTATAGATAAACTAAGTAGGTGACTTTTAAAACAGTTAAATATTGTTAACAACTATATGCCAAATTGTATAATAGGAGGTTAAACCTTACACTTGAGAAAAAGATTCTGCTAAATGACATAAGAATATTTAGAAAATTTTTCTACATTACATAAACTGTTTATTGTTGAGGTTTATCTTTGCATTAGCAGATTAAAAATGTATATCTGTATTTGGCAATATAGGTCTCCTGATGAAATTGTAGACTAAGAAGGGCCAACTTCAGTTGGCCAAGTTCAGTTTCAGAAAGCAGTTATTTTTGTCATCCTGTCATAAAGGTGCTGAGAAACCGAAAAATTATAGACCCATAGGAAAAATATATGACTAGTAAGGACAGAATAAAAAGGCAAGGTAGAAGTCAAGAAATGGGAGTCAAAGTTCTGGTCTGAAAGTAATTTTAGACTTGTTTTTGGTATGGGTGACAAAATGAAGGGCAGTCTCACAGAGTAAGAGCAGCTGTGCTAAACTGAATGAGGCTTGAATCCTTCATGCACATCATCAAGTAATTGCTTGCTAAATTCTCATCTGTAACTTCTAGACAATCTCTCTGCTTTTGATGGGTTGCATCAGTTGCCACTGGGGATATAGTTTAAAGGAAATCTAAGTGTACTATCTACTGACCAGCTTGAACTACATTGCTTTTATTAGTCATGATGATATCTGAGGAAGGCAAGTCTCAGTTGCGTGGTATCCAGATGTCTGGGAATGCAGAATTGTTTCTGTAACCTGAAGAGATTTGATCCCAAAATGTATGAAATTTCACTCTGCCAATTAAATAGTTCCTTTTTCAGAAAGAACTGTAAAGAACTTTTAAACACTGTACCACTATAAACTGTTCTTTATAAATTATACGATATTTTACTTCGGGTTCAATATCTCCAATATCTTCCCACAGATTTTTCCATAGGTTATGCCATAACTCAAGCATATTTACTGAATTACCATAAATGTTATAAATGTGGTTTCTGTTTTGTCTTTGGAACGTCGCAGATGTGAGGTAAAGCTAGAGGGATCCTACATCAGAATTTTAGTTCAGTTCAACTGTGAACGAACTTTTTGATTTCTTCTTCTGGTCGCACACATCCCATCACAGAGTTTTGGAGTGCATGACCTAGTTTCTTTCCAGATGAACCCACTAACTCATGAGATGAACTCATTCTTTTCAGATGAAACTGAACTGGAAGATGCTCAGCAACTGTTAATGGGCCACAGGTTAAGTGCTTCATGAGTCAAGGCCCTGGGACCAGACTGGAGCCCAGCTTGTGAGACTCCCCCACAAAAATCATGTATGGTGTGTTCACTGCATTCTTGGGACTGACGGTTTCACCTTTAAGAGTCCTTTTGAGTCACAGTACTTCTTAATGTGGATATAACCTCTTTTGTGAATGTAACCTTTTTATTGAAGGTATCGTAGGTATTCATGTGCTGGCCAGTTACAGACTGACTTACAGTACAAAGGAGTACACTGTGATAACCAGTTTTAATTGATTTTCCTATAGCAGTTCAGTGTATCTTAAATGGAAAGGACACTCCAAAGGACATTACTGCTTTAATAATTATTTTTTTTTTTACACTTATCATTGGTTGCCTTCTCAGAATCTTGAAAAATACTTTACCACTCTGTCTGAAAAATCAGTTTCCTTTTTTCATCTGCTGGAAGCTTCTGATAAACAAAGAATACACACTGCGTTTCCCTTTGTTTCCTTCTTTTTTGTAGCAGCATCATCAAATCACGGATCTGTTTCTTGATCTTTACTTCCTTTTCTATGTCTGGGATTAAAATTGAAATGATATCTTGAGATCTGCAAGACTAATATCTATTCTAAGAGATTAGGCTCCAAATTTCCTTTTAGATATAATTTATTCTAGTCTAAGAATAACAGTCATTTGGAAAAATTATGCATTGAGGTGCTTCAGAATTCAAAATTTTTGTCACGGAACATAAATCAGTGTATTCCAATTTCCTTCTTTTCAGTAAATTTGAATGATGCTGAATATTTGAGATTGGTAATATGTATTACACACAGGATTAATGATAATTTGTCATCTAAGATTAGGGTCAGCATCGGCATGTGACAAGTTTCTGGCTCTTCTGAGGCAAGAACTTTATTGAAAGGAAACAGCTCTCACTGTAAAGCACTAAAAAGCTAGAACAAGGCAGGAAGGACATCATCACTGCCTGCAGCCAAGGCACAGGACTGAAGGGTGTAGTGTTCCATCTCATTTACTCAAAAACCGTCATTGAAGTCCAAACAAAAAATGTTATTCCAGACTCTCAGGCTGTCTCCTTTTCTATTGAGCTACCTAGAGGAAGGTAACAGTAATAGAGAGAGAAATAATGATAGAGTAGATATGAGTTTTAAGCACTGTTAGAGGGTTAGAGATCATTTAGGCAAACACCCATGAATCCATAGGCCTTCATGGGATACACCCACGACTGCTGAGGGAGCTGGCAGATGTTATAGTGAAGCCGCACTCCACCATCTCTGAAAGGTCATGGAGAACAGAAAAGGTGCCTGTGGACTGAAGGAAAGCCAATGTCACTCCAGTCTTCAAAAACAGCAAGAAGGAGAACCCAGGAAACTACAGACCAGGAAGCCTCACCTCCATCCCTGGAAAGATGATGGAATAGTTCATCCTGGATGTCATCTATAGGCAAATAAAGGAAAAGAAGGTTATTGGGGGTCGTCAATATGGATTCACCAAGGAGAAATTATGTTTGACCAATCTGGTCACCTTCTATGATGGCATGACTGGCTGGGTAGATGAGAGGAGAGCAGTGGACATTGTCTACCTTGATTTCAGCAAGACTTTTGACACTGTCTCCCATAACATCCTCATAGGTAAGCTTTGGAAGCATGGGTTAGATGAGTGGACAGTGAGATGGATTGAGAACTGTCTAAATGGCAGGGCACAGAGGGTTGTGATCAGCAACACAGTCTAGTTGGAGGCCTGTAAGTAGCAGTGTTCCCCAGGGGTCAGTACTGGGCCTAGTCTTGTTCAATGTATTCATCAACGACCTGGATGAGGGGACAGAGTGTACCCTCAGCAAGTTTGCTGATGACACAAAACTGGGAGGGGTGGCTGGCACACCAGAAGGCCGAGCTGCCAGTCAGTGCAACCTGGACAGGCTGGAGAGTTGGGCAGAGAGAAACCTAATGAAATTCAACAAAGGCAAGTGTAGGGTCCTGCAGCCGGGTTGGAATAACCCCATGCACCAGTACAGGCTAGGGGCTGACCTGCTGCAGCTCTGTGGAAAGGGACCTGGGAGTCCTGGTGGACAAGTTGACCGTGAGCAATGTGCCCTTGTGGCCAAGAAGGCTAGTGGCGTCTTGGGGTACATTAAAAAGACTGTGGCCAGCAGGTCAAGGGAGGTTAACCTCCCCCTCTACTCTGCCCTGCTGAGGCCACAGCTGGAGTACTGTGTCCAGTTCTGGGCTCCCCAGTTCAAGAAAGACAAGGAACTACTGGAAAGAGTTCAACAGAGGGCTACTAAGATGATCAAGGGAACGGAGAATCTCTTTTATGAGGAAAGGCTGGGACAGCTGTTTCAGATTAGCCTGGAGAAGAGAAGACTGAGGGAGGATCTGATCAATGCTTATAAATATCTGAAGGTCAGAAGTCAAGAAGATGGGGCTAGATGCTTTTCAGNCTCCCCCTCTACTCTGCCCTGCTGAGGCCACAGCTGGAGTACTGTGTCCAGTTCTGGGCTCCCCAGTTCAAGAAAGACAAGGAACTACTGGAAAGAGTTCAACAGAGGGCTACTAAGATGATCAAGGGAACGGAGAATCTCTTTTATGAGGAAAGGCTGGGACAGCTGTTTCAGATTAGCCTGGAGAAGAGAAGACTGAGGGAGGATCTGATCAATGCTTATAAATATCTGAAGGTCAGAAGTCAAGAAGATGGGGCTAGATGCTTTTCAGTGGTACCCAGTGACA